>JAXGGA010007603.1:0-61646 GCA_038373865.1 Uloborus plumipes
CCGAGAATTCCTTCGCAGATTATAGGCTGCTGCGGTCACTTTGGTAGATGAGAAGTTTTCCCTCTATTTTGGTAAATGACTCGTTATAGGCCCAACGGCGGATCCAGCTTGTGGTTAAGGAGGGGGTCATTTTCGAAAAGGGGCAATTTTTGAACAAAAATGGGGTTATTTGGCAATTTTTTTCGCAATATTAGACCCAAAAATGCAGTTTTATGATATATTTGGTAGCTTAGGGGGGGGGGGGTCATGACCCCCATGACCTCCTTCTGGATCCGCGCTTGTATGGGATCCGCGGCGCAACGAGGGAAGGATGCACGAGGTTTGATGATCCAGAAAAAATAACCCTATGAGTGGCAACGGCGAATCATATGTTTTAAATTACATATTTTTTTCTTTTCTCAGAACCAATATCTTAAGCTTTCTGAATGAAATCACTAGAAATGCATAATTTACTATACTCAACCCACCCTTTCCCTCTCCTGTAACGTTCTGTACTGTTTTTACAAAACATTATTAAAATTTTTGTGCTCATTAAATAATCTTTGTAATGAATCTTTTGCCATTCCGCATATCTCTCTAATCTTAATCGATGGGCTCAAATTTACGTATTCTGATACGTCGAATCTTGGCTCAACACACTCTGAGATCTGATTGGTTCATCTTTCTTTTTTCGCATTTAAACTCTTCCAGACCCTGTTTCATTCCATTCGCTTGCTAGGCACTGAGGAGGGAGGTTGTTGCCTCTGAAACATTTTTGCCTTTTAAATTTTTCATCTTTTATTTGTATTTTTAAACGTTTCTTATTTTTATCTGCGAATATGCTTTCTGTCACTCCTTAAAGTTATGCATAGAAGTTTAGTTTCACTATGTATATAAGTCATAACTGAAAATTAACGTAAATATCACAGCTATGGCTTTCAGTAAATTTCACAGATGTAATTGTTTCTTTTTTTGTTTTGCTTTGTTTTGTTTTACGATTTTCCTACAAACAGATTGAAATGTCAATAGATATCTCATGCTGATATAGATCTGGTTGTATTTATAAAAAATACTTCAGACTAAAAATTCGCCTATTCCATAGTGTACGATCCATTGACCCCCTTTTGGATAAGTTTGCATTGAATGTTAGCGACAGCTGGGTGACCTACTTACCTTCGTATGGGAAAAGTGGAGTAAGGCCCTTCTAATTTCCAAAGAACAATAATCGTTACTGAATATTTAAGCGCTATTTTAGGAAATTATGATGAACTTTTTTTTATATTAATAATGCCCATGATAAAATAAGTCAATTACTTAATATCTTTTTGCTTCCAAAATTTTGTTTAAGGCTTCAAAAACAAACTGCTCTTAGAAGAGGTCCTACTTAACCCAACCAACACAAGTCAGGAAAAATAGAAATTAAAAATATCAGTCAAAGGATCAAAAACGCTGAAGCAACTAAAAACTTTCTTTCTCTTTGATATTGTACAGAAAAATAAATTATTACTTAGCAACAGGGGCGGCATTTCAGCATTTCGTTTGAAGGGGCGAGTTTGTTAACTGTGAATTTAATCAGTATGGGATGAAATCAGGCCCGTCATTTAGGGGGGGGGCGGGGGGGTCACTTATTTTTTCCCCCCCCCCCTGATTTTGAGAAATCAATGTATTTTTATATACAAGTGGGCGTGGTTTTTGCTGATGTTCGATGAAATTGTGCATTGCGTTTTCACCCTTTGCCCCCCCCCCCCCCCCCGCGCTGGAAAACTTTTAAATCGTCGTCCCTGAATGAAATACATTTGGTAAGAATGAAAAAAAAAGATTCATTTAAACAATATACAGTAGCTTGATAAATTAAAAAATTCATATGAGAAACTCGGAAATTTTCAAGATTTCTCCTTTATGTACATTTTACGTGATTAGTGGTGGTTTAAATGATGCAAAACTTTATTACAAAAAATGTTCATGTTAAAATTAGTTCACTTTCGTCAACTATTATTGAGAATTAGTGAGCTTTTTTATTTCCTTTTACATATGATCATTGGTTTGTTATTCATACAAATTGAGCTTACACATTTCTTATTATTCTGCGCAAAACTTTGAGGGTGCGACCGCCCCCTCTTGCCCCCCTTATTTGCCGCCCCTGCTTAGCAACGCAGTAAGCAGCTCCTAAAGTCGCGAAAGCCTAAAATAGTAAACTCGGTGGTTACTTGGTGATAGAGGATTTTTTTACTTCTTTTGCGAATATTTTGCATCTCACAGGATATTCAGTGACACGCCGTCCAAGTGTCTTTCCCCGTCTTTCGACGATTGCCCTTTGAACTCTGAAGAATTATTGCGGGGCACAAGCGGTTGGGACCAGGGGGTGTGGGGAAGTGATGCTAACGACTCCGTCCCTTCAGTAAAGCGCTAGAAACAAATGTACCGCATCGCTATCTTAACGAGCATATTTCACGTGCTTCGAGGATGTGTGGGCAAACGCAATAAATCCCGAAAAGTGATGTCGGGGTGTCCTCGATTTTCTATGGGCTTGGTCCCATCTGTCGCATTATTTTCGATTCGCTAGAAGGAGGTAAGAAATAAGATAATTGCCATGGCAGAGCTATGGACGCGTTTGAAGACGCCGATGTACTAGGTTTGTAGTTTTCTGTGAGAACGTATTCGAAAAGTGGGTCTCACAGGAAAAACGGACCCACAGCAATTTTTCGTAAAGAAAAAAACAGCTTTTTGTACTTAATGATATGTACGTGATGAGGGTGTGTACGACTGTATGGTCCCGCCTGCAACCATGTATAAATTATTCTTTTATATTTGAAGGGCCAGGAGGAAAAAAGATGACAGTCACTTTTTCGTCAATTTTGAGATATTAGCGCTATCTGAGGGCTATGAAGGAATAATATCATCTGGTAGAATAACAGGGGGGAAAACGATGAGAACCGACCGAAATGTGCATGAAAACTGTATTAACTACACAAGGAGTTACGAGGAATCAAACTTTGTTCTTCGTTTTTCTCGAAATTGCTTTTTGGTCACTTTCATCTTTTTTCCCCCTGGCCCTTCATTTGTTATCATTATTTCTTTCATATAAGAAGACTACATTAAAAATTATGAAAATGTGCATGAGCTTATGCATTAAAAAGCCGTAAAATGTGCACTAAAACTGAAAACTATGCACTAATATTTCTTTAAGCACTCCTGGACAGTTTCAACACATGAGAAAAAAAAATCTTCTCTATCATTTCATTTTGTTATTTTGGCGATATATACATATGAAAATTATAATTAACGCAAGAAGAAGTGTAAACATTAGTAAAGTTTTATTGCAATAAATTACAATAAGTTTTAAAAAGGTTTCTGTTGCTGAAGATTGTCTCCCGCTCCCCGTTTAATTAATTTCATTTATATATATAATATCTTCTACTTCAACAGAATCTCTTTAAAGTTAAAAATAAATTTAGCTGGTGAAAACCGCAGTAATATGCAGTTGGCAGAAAATGGGTAAAAAAAAAATCCGTTTTTTTTTGCATTTATATGTACTAACGGTACAAGAGGGGAAAATTGTGCAATTGCATATGTACCTGATCATTTGCATATAATCTGGGCTCTAAATTACACCTTTAAAACAATATAAAATAATCTGAATTATAGTTTAAAAAAAACTAAAAAATACGCCTTTAGAGTTAATTTTTAAAAGATAAAAGTCACGTCCTTTACAAATATAAAAGTGATATAGTTAATACTATCATTAATACTAAAAGTTAAACTATATTTTCTCGATACTGTGATTTCCCTCTGAATTTCAAAATTATTGAAAATCTACTAAGTTTTCATGCATTAATAATACATCAACACGTAATATAGTTTAGCCTTTAGTATTAATGATAGCGTTAAATATATTACTTTTATATTTGCAAAGAACGTGAATTTTATCTTTTATTCAGAGTTACATACAAACAACTGAAACACTTGTAATACATCAACATATAATAATATAATTTAGCCTTTAGTATTAGTAATAGTACTAAATATATTACTTTTACATTTGTAAATTTATTTGTTAATTTTATTAAAAAAATTTGTTGAATTTTTTTTTATTCAGAGTTACATTCATACATACAAATAAACCCACGTGTGAAGCTTATAAAAGCGTATTAACCCATTTATGCCCAGTAGCCTAAAAACGGGACGCTTGTTAGTTACTACATACAAAAACCTGTAATGGTATATCATTTTACTAAAGCTGTTTTTCACAAGTTAAATAGTTCTTCTTGAGAAAACCAGTTAGAGCCACTATTTGGACATCAGAGTTTATTTATTGACAGCTATTTTCAGACAAATCAGTCAAGCAACGATCCAGCATGGGTAGCCACAGAAAGTAATTTTTTTTTGCGAACTTATTTTTCATAAAATTAAACTATTTTAAAATGATTTGCTTAAAATTGATCACAGATGCCTTCTGTAATGTTACTTTGCAAAAGTAAGTCAAGTAAGGTCGTATTTTGCTCACATATCCCGTAACAGGACGTTAAAGGGCTTAATAAATATGGCAACGGCGAACTATTTTAAGCCTAAAATGTATGTGAACCATTCCATATAAGAGTTTTAAGCAGATAAAAATTGAAAAAAATTGTTAAAAAAAACTTGGGCTTAAATGAGTTAAAAAACAATATTTCATTAGAAGCTTTCTGTGCAGCTGTGTGTTTAAGCAGACATGGATCAAAAATATTTTGAAGTTCCGATAGGTGGGACAAAGAACGTCAAAAGTCATTTATACGCAATTTTCTTCCGTACGTGCTCAAGAGGACATTCATCTGATCAGGTATGGTTCGATCTTAATTTTGGGAAACGGTTTTCAAATATTTATTCTCCTCCACTTTAGAGAGACGCCGTTCCAAAAAGGAAGTGCTTCGGAGGTGTGGTGCTTCCAATTTTTTTTCCAACTCGCGGAAATACGACTCATATGCTTTTCAAGGACTTGTATGTTTGTGCAAGAGGGTGTTGTTTATAGAAAATGGGAATCTTTCGTGTTCCACAAAGGGTTTTTAATTATTGTGCGATGAACATTTTCGTGGTAGTGACATGTGGAGAGATTACTGTTTGGTGCGGGTAAGCAGTTCCACTTAGAAAAGGGTAGATAGGTTGTGGGCAAGGGCATACCAGAAATGTTCCAAGGGAGGGGAGATTGATTTTTTTATGTATTACTTGCCCATTTTTTTCGCCACGCATCCTTGTTAGCACACGTTGTTAACCTTGATTACAAATGTTTTTGCCTTTTATTTCGAAAAACTTCCAGATCACAGCCCCGAATCTCCGCATCCTTTCCCTCAATTTCATCGAAGATCATCTAAAATTGCCTTTTTTGAACTTCAAAATCTAAAACCTGCTGGAGAAGAGTCCCTCAAGGGACGATCATCACCACTTGTATCCGCCCTTGTTTGTGGGTGATAACTTTCCGAAGTTTTCAATTTAAAACTTGCATTTGCTATCCTTTTGACGTATTCAATCAACTATGTGAATTTGATATGAATTTAGCACCATTCTACGTTGTTTTGATACGGCTCAAAATGCTTCTTATTATTCTTCCCCTTATTGTTATCTTACCTAACACTCCTATCTTGGTAAGATCAAAGAAAACCTGACGCATGCGTAAACACGCGGAATCGTTTTACCTAAGAAAATCAGACAGTACAATCCTCTGTTTACTTTCATTACAGCACTACAGTGCATTTGTACCAGGCGTGGATCCACAGGGGCGTCATGGGGTCATGACCCCCCTTAACCGACCAAAAATAGGAAAATTTGCATTTTTGGGGCTTATTTTACGAAAAAACTGCCAACCCCCCCCCCCCATTTTTGCACAAAAAATTGCACTTTGAACCCCCCCCCCTTTCCGAAAATGACCCCCTCCTTAACCAGAAGCTGGATCCGCCCTTGATTTGTACAGGCGTTATGTTTCTGTTTTCATATTTTCGTGGCAAGCCTTTTGAAAGAAGCGACTCACTAGCCCTTACGGGGCCCTGTGCAATAGCAGTGTGTGGGGCCCTTTTATACAGAGTCACAAAAAAATCCTAAATTAAGACTTTTTTTAAATTTCCATATCTTCAAAACTGTAGAACTGAAATAAAAATTTGCAACCTGATAATTGTTTATGTTATTTTACCACAAAAGGTCAACGTTGAAGAACGTCAACTTCCACCGGTGATTCACCGAAATAGTCGATCTGTCGCCAATGTCTTTCACATTTGAATATTGACATTCACTTGTACACTTATACACACTTATTTACACTGTACATTTATATTCACATATACACTTGAAAAAATATAAAAAAATCATTTGAGCTTTGAACTAACTCAATTTCGATTCGACCAATAAATCCACAAAATGCACCACGGTGAAGTCTACGGGAAAAGCATTTTTTTCCATGATTTTTTTTTCTTATTTATAAAAACAAAACACTAAAATTATCTGCAGAATCTGCACAATTTTTTCTATTTTTTAGGGCTAAATAGTACTTTTCAGATCAGTTACTTTTTAAAAGATGATGAAGTTTTAATATCTCCTGTGAAAGAAATCCTGAAAAGTAGTTTCCGAAGTTTTCCAAGCTGTCTAAAATGTAGGTTTTTTCAAAACTTAAATTTCTCTGGGCTGTTGTTGTTTCTTATACCACTCGGGTATCCAGGCCCGAGTAGATGAAATCTACTCAATTTAAGGTAGGATAAGTTCTGCTTTCGTTTTCCCGCCGAGCACCATTAGGGTGGAAGACCGTTTTAGCTGACCACACATGGCATAAGGACCCGTTTATATAGGGTAGGCTTCCATTTGTAACACCGTTTCATACGCAGAAAGGACAATGGCAGGAGAGAAAAAGTACGTCCATGCCATGCCGGGATTCGAACCCGGGGCCGCCGCATCCGCGTTAGATGTCTCTGACCACTAGACAAGGTAGTCGACTTATGTCTCTGATGTGATTTTGCACTTAATCACTCCTTCCTTTAAGTAACAGCTATGAGAGAAGCATCTTTTAGTGGCATATTCTGTGATATATTAACAATTTTTAAGGTGGTGATAAATATCTTACCACCACACTAGAACTCAAAACGAACTAGAAACGCATAAAAGTTTTATGTCCAATATATAAGGGCGATTCTCTGTAAACTCGTCATTTTTCACACGAAATCTGTCCGGGCACGGTTTTTTGAAATGTTCGTATAATTATAATACTATTGCTCAGAAAATGAATCTATTACTTTGGTTTGAAAGAGGGCCAATTGAAGTTTGTGTTTTTTCTGATAAATCATGATAGGGGGTAAGTCCCCCGCCTAGTATAACTAGGCAGGGGACTGTGCCAGGTGACTGTGTTTTTGCTCTTTGTTGCGTAATATCTGCAAAACTATTGGAACATAATTAGTTACGAGACTACCTATAAATTTAGGCACAAATCGTGGACATAATAACTAATATGTTTTATAGTTAAATTAATTGACATTAATAAAATCACTTCCCAGAGGACTGTTTTCGCAACGATCCTGATGCATACTTTCATCACAAATGTGGCTCTCAAACTAAGCAAAGTAGCGTTTCAACACCGTTCTCGGCGATTTCGGCAAATTGACACTGATTACTTTAAACTTCATGCCAAAAAGAATTTGCAAAAGTTATTGATTTTTCGTATTACAGCTTTGAATTTGTTGCAGGGGACTGTTTGAAAAAACTCCGGACAGAATTTACATGACAATTTTAAGTTTTAGAAATACGTAATTATACCTCATTTCATAAGAAAAATATAGCTTCATTATTCTATTTTTAGATATTAATTGCCAAATTTATGTAGTGTTAATAGGTTTTTTGAAATACTATCTGTAACAGTTTGACTATGGGATTGGGACAGCCAGGGGACTGTGTTTTTGGCGCTTAGATAATTTCTAGAAAAAAAAATTAAATTGTTATCATTCCAAATACAATTGGGCCACAAAATATTAATGCTTTACTTGTATTAAGAGCGATAATTACTTTATTACACTTTATTATTTTTAAAATACTCAGTCCGGACAGCCAATTACCAGTTTACAGAGAATCGCCCATAATGTTCCATCGTGCGCTGCTCTATGTTTTATAATGTTCCATCAGCAAAACTAAAAATACTTTTGTCAATTTACATTGCATTTAGTGTTTCTATAACTCATTTCCTGTAATAAATACATTTTTAATTTTGAAATAACTAATAATGAATAGCTTTACAAAAATGCACATTTATTTGAGAAATTATTTGTATTGTGAATCTATGTGATATTTTTTCTATTGTACCACCCCTCTTAAAAACAATAGCCACAACAGCAAAATTGAAAAATTAGTTCAGTTAAGCATGTGTTCTGATTGATAAACGTGCGTTCATGTTGTTACTCGTGTCCGATAGTTCTTATAGATAAGTACTATTTAATCAGAGTATATTTTATGATAGTGGTTCCCAATCTGGTTGGCGGTCGCCCCCAAAGGGGCGATTTGACTTTTCAAAGGGATGATAAATTCTTAAGGGACAATAGGGGGGCAATGGGTGTTTGGAAGGGAAAACAGTAACAAAAAAAGGCTAGCGAAAACCGAAATTGTAAAAATGTACGAAACCGGTTGTTCAGACAATTAATCACAAATTAAGAAAGAAACAAATTAAAGTTCAGGAGCTTCCTCCTTGCACCTCTGATGAACCTTAGGAAGTATTTTGTCATTCATTGTCAGTTTCATGAATTTTTAGATATTAATTTATTTTCCTTCAACTTTTTAGTTTCAATGATCTTATTTTCTCCAGACCCCAGTGCAGAAAGGAAAATAATGTCTTGAACAATGTACTTCTGCTTTTTGAAAATGTCGATGATCTTAGTTAAATGTTACCCTTCAAATTCTTACATCAGTTTGCTTTTAAAAGCGAATACTTTTTTTTTCATTTGTCAATATTTTTAGTTTAAAAGGGATTGGGTATAATTGCTTTATTGCGTACATTTTTTTCAAATTAAACTTAGGTACTTATATTTTTAATGGTATTGATGCTCACTTGCGCCAACTTTTAGTTTTTTTCGGGGATGAAAGAAGGGGGGGGGGTGATAGGTGTCAGTCAGCATCTAGAAGGGGCGATGCGCTCAAAAAGGTTGAGAAACACTGTTTTATGACATACAGTATTGCTTAATTGCATTTCATTCAACTAGCAAGTCATTTTAATTTCGAATGGAATAAATATTTTGCCGCCTGATGATAACATTTCTCGCTCCGCATTTGTTTGCAAACATGCCCAGTAGTCATTCCAGTTTCTTTATTTTCGTCACTCAGTTCTGGTCTCGTATTCGCCCCCCCCCCCCGGGGTAGATCGTAAACCCCGGCATTCCTGAGCCCCAGCAGCCCACCCGCGCATCCTGCAATAAATCGTCTGCTCCCCCTTTCGGAGCTTCCCGTTTTTTCAGAGAAAAAAATCAAGACAGACGCGGTTTGTGGCTTGTAAAACTGTTAGCAAGCGAATAAAGAGAGATATGCATCGCAGTTGCTGCTAACTACAAATGTTTGTTTTTTAGAATGCTATGACTCAGGGGTGCCCATCCCCCCTCCCCCATAGCGCAAATTCCCCACCAAAACTTTTCGAAACTTTCTTGTACTTTTTATTTTTATTTTTACCCCTCTTTTTTATTTTTATTTTTTAAATCTTGTTAATTTATTTTTTTAAATAATTATAACTATTATTTTTTTGCATACTATTATTTTTTTTTAAAAGTACTAATTATGCCCAGAATAAAATCGTTTTTTTCCCCTCCAGACATTCCAATCATCACACGCACACATACACACATAAAAAATAAATTAAAAAGTAACAATAAAGAAATAAAAAAAATAATTTAAATTAAAAAAATAAATTAGTGAATAAATTAAATTTAAAAAAATCCGTAATTAATTTAAATGAATATAATAAGTTAGTTTAAAAAAATCCCCCCCCCCCCCTCCCCAGAAATTTTGATGGTGCAACCTACGGCAGAATCCCCCCTGTGTGCACCCTTGATATGACTTAAAGAAAGAAACTTCTTTTGAATGTTTTTCCTTTTTTTTTTTTTTTTTGAGCGTATAAGTCAGCTTATTGATCCTGACTTCACCTAAATTCTGACGTAAATTTTAAATCCTTATCTAATCTTTATGATTATTAACCCATTAATGTCTGACATTTTTTTTCCAAAGATATTTTGTATTCTGGTTACAAACAGTGTTTAATGGACAGAAAAAATTCGAATTAAAAATTTTTTTGTAAAAAATACTTTTTTTTTAATCAAGGAAAGAAAAATCGTCTCTTAACCCTTTAAGCGGTCAATTATTTTACCAGAAATGCTTCCAAAAAGGCATATTTTTTTTACTGCATAAAGTTAAGTTACCATACTTAGCAGAATAAGAATATTAAGAATTTTTTAATTTTTTTTTTTTTTTTTTTTTTCATTTTCAATGCTTTTACAACATTTTTCATTTTACAATTTTGGTCACAAAACCCCGAAATGTTTGCTTTTTTCAAATACATTCTGCATGCAGTAAAGAATGGTTTACAAATTATGCAAAAATTTCTCTTACACTTACTGTGAATTTCGAGGTTTACGATTTTCCAAACAGTTCGGGAAAACCAGAAAAGAAAATCTGAAAATATCGATGCCCGTACGCCGTACGGGCAAACCAGATGAGGCCAATTTCGGGTTGCACGTACACTGTACGGGCAAACCGCTTAAAGGGTTAAAAGTTACGATAGACCCCAGAGGGTACATACTTTTTTTACTAAATTTTTTTTCTGCCTACGATATAATATTTAAAAAGACATTTCATAAGAAGAAATAAAATCAGCAATTAACATAAACTGGGAAGCTGGGAATCACTTTGAAAACTTAGCTTTTTTTCTTGAGATTGTGAACGATGTCATTCTTAATAAAGGTCATATTAAAACTGCTACAGAACACACTTTACAATGTTTATGTGCTGCAATCTGTTAATAACGAATTGAAACAATACCAAGGTACTCATTGAACACTTTATTTGGTTGAAATATTTATTTTGGGGAAATTCAGACCTGTTTTTTGAACCGTCCCTAATAAGGGATGCTAGGCCTTAATATCCAGTCACGCAATGCTTCATAATTTTAATGAGAGTCAGGAACGAATTCAATTTTTAACCCCCCCCCCCCCCCCAGAAATCGGCTGCATTTAACGGAAGAGCCCTATCTATCATGCAAGAAAACAGACTGCGAAAATGATCCTGTACACATGGGGAGTAACAGGTTTTGGTAGGTGGTAAAAGAAATATGGAAATGTTGATAAATAAGGAACAGCTTCGAAGTGAAACCACCATTCCCCCCGAGTTCTGAAGAATGCGGGGGTCCGATTCGCACCAATGGAAGCACAGTAAATTCTCACCAATCCAGTCCTTTTAAACCAGGCAACGATTACCAAGCATTTACTGGAAAAATAAAATTCGCGTTTGTGCAACAATCAATTTTTGTAGATCGTTGCTGGTGTTTTTGTATTTTTCTCTCATGTACAGTAGGGTAGGCCAAAAGAACCTTTTTTGGAGATATATTTTTGGATAGCGCGCAAAAGTTTATAAACTTTGACATTTAGTCCATGACAGAATCAGTGCGGCAAATTCTTGTACTTATGCATTTTCAAACATATTTTTTGCTTTAACTACTAAACATTGAGTTTTGCTGTTACCTCTTTCTTAAATCTGAAACCTTATAAATTAATATAAAGCAATAATTTTGACAAAAAAAAAAAAAAAAAAGAGAAAAATAAATTATTTATTTAATTAAATCTGAAATCTTATAAATTAATATAAAGCAATAATTTTGACAAAAAAAAGAGAAAATAAATTATTTATTTAATTAAATCTAAAACCTTATAAATTAATATAAAGCAATAATTTTGGCAAAAAAAAAAAAAAAAAGAGAAAAATTTAGAAATTGCAAGTAAACTCGGAATGATTCAGTATGCAAATGAACGACTGAAAGAAATATAGCTGAAGAACGAATTCTGAAATAAGAAAAAAAAATTGCGGCAGCAGAAAAAATTCTGAGTTTAACAATAGTTTTCCCAACATTGATAACGACATTTAATTTCGAAATAACAGCAAATGACGACATTTAAGTGCTGTACAAAGGGTTAAAAATGGATTTTTGTTTTAATCGACGATAATTACGTGATCGATAACACACCACCTGAAGAAAGAAAATTATGGATGCAGAAATGACGAACTAATGGAAGGGTACGCATGAGAAGACATCGCGAAACGATGATGGATAACCATAGTTTGCTGCTTAGAAGAAGTCTGACTGCAGTCAACTTTTTTTTTTTTTTTGGGGGGGGGGGGGAGGGGGGGGGATATTGATGTCATGAGACTAAAAAAAGGAGCGAGATAACACCAAAAGAGACCACGAATGGATGTAAACGATGTCCGGAAAAAAACTTTAATATGAGTGTTTGCCTTAGAAGTTTGAATGACGGTTAATCGCTAAATACGAGTGTGACAAACAAGTGATTGATGTTTTTCAGAGGATAATACTGGAGTTTAATTCTAGAGTTAAAAAGCTTGGCGCGTGAAATAATAGTGATAACCTGACGCAATTTGAGGAGCATATTCTGTAGTGTGAAATATTTAATAGATAATTTGGCACTTTCAAATTCGGAGAATATCAATGCTTTTTAATGCGTCAGGTACTCAGAATAGGAAGGAAAACGCTGCATTGTTTTGTAAGAAATGATATTCGTAAATACTAAAATAAAAGTAAGTACTGCAGATGACGGACAAAGTTCGTACTATTCTTCGAAATAATACTATTATTTTCAAAATAAATTGTCAAATAAATCTATATATACTGTAGATATAATAATCTTCAAATTAGTTTAAAAAAACTAAAAAATACGCTTTTGATGCACTTATAATGCTTAACATGTAGTATAGTTTAGCCTTTAATATTAATGATAGTATTAAATATATTACTTTTACATTTGCAAAGAACGTGAATTTTATCTTTTATTCAGAGTTACATACATACAAACAAAGACACATGTGAAACTAATAAATGTGTATTAAAAATGGATGTGTGTGTGTGTGTGTATTTGTATGTTTGCTTCTTATCGAAATCCAGTTTTCGTCGGATTTTCATCAAACTTGGCACAGAGGTTCCTTGAAGTTCAAGAATTCACATAGGAGGGGTTTTAAAATTAAAAAAAAATCCAAAAAGCTCAAAATTCAAATATTTTGTCTCAGAATGGCCATTTTCTTCCAATTTTGAACAGATAGAGTAATAGAGATAAGTCTTTAAGTATACAAATTGATAAAATGTAACACATTCAAGCATGAGTATTTTCCAACAAAGAATGCTATTAACAATGAATTATCCATTTAAGGCTCGTCTATTTCATTTTATCATAAAATAAGTTAAAAACAATTATAATTCATGTTCGAATTTCCTTGGAACAGTGGCACAAGTATTGTATGATGCAGAAAATGAGAGGATCCAACAGACATTTAATTCTAATTTTTGCGAGCAGCTGTTGGTCCTCCTATTAGAGGAATTATGCAAAAGTATAGGTCGAAAGCCTCGCTGTTTCACCCGGGCAACGTCGGGTAATAAACTAGTGAATAAATAAAAAATAAAGTAGCAATAGTAATGCTTTTAGAACAAAAAGGAGAATGAAGAGCATTTTTTTAATAGCTTTGGAAAATTTCGAACCCAAAAACTCAATCTCTGAATGCGGCCCTGACACTACAAGAAAGAAGAAAATGGCAGAAGTGAAAACAATGAGCTTACGGAATGATATCTTCGGCACCATGCTAAAATTACGAATGCGAAAATTGGCACTTTTTTCAGGAGAGCCAAAACACTAAATATAATTTTTTCCCACCTGACGCAATTGGTTATTTTAAATTTTTAAATTTTTATAGATATTTTTAAGTGTAAAACTATCGTTCGAAGGTATCATTTTAGTTTTAATTATTTGTAAAATTCGAACTTGAAAAACGTGATTTTTCACATTCGTTATTTTAGCATGCTGCCGACGATATGCATGAGAAGAAATAGCGAAACGGTGATGGATAACAATACTTAAATGTTTAAAAGAGGCCTGACACTCTTTCTTTTTTACTTCCTTTTACGTAGTAAAGGAAGTATTGTGATCACGAAAAAAAATTCACTCAAATTTCGGTCTAAATTTTGACGTTGCTCACCCCTGAATGAATGTCGCGTAGTTTTTTCGACCTGTCAGCACGTGCATATGTACCTAACAACATACAAACAGCCGAAAAATCAATTTCGACCACCCCCGAGTAAATTACGACGAGTTTTCTCGTGACGTCTGTATGTACGTATGTGCGGATGTATGTGCGGATGTATGTGCGGGTGTATGTGCGGATGTATGTGCGTATGTGGCTCGCATAACTTAAAAACTATGTGCCGTAGAAACTTCTAGCTTGGTATGTAGGCTCTGGGGGGGGGTCTAGTTGTGCATCTCCCCTTGTGATTGCATTCGAATGTTCCCAAAGGGGTCTTTTACCCCTTTTTTGGGGTAAATCAATGTTAATTTCAATACAGACTCAAGTGATATAAATTGGCGCCACCACTTGGCGACATGTCGCCAAGATTTTGGTCGCCAAGTGTTTGACGGCAACTTGGCGACATATCGCCAAGTTGGCGACAAATTTGGCGAAAAAATTATTTTTTGAATTTGGATTCAACTTGGCGCTATTGGCGATATTTTGCGAAAAATTCACTAAATGATATTAAAATCAGCAATATTTAGAAAAATAACCATTGTAAAATATTTTTTGCATTGTTTCGTGGTAGATTAGGGGAGTAAATATTTGAATTGTTACCTTACTCACTCCAAGCACTTTTTTTAACACTTAAGGCAACTACTAAGAAATTTACACGTAAAAGGAAGTAGTGTGGGGTCCATACCAGATTTTTTTTTTCTAATATGGGGAAGGGGTACGATATTGGTGTTCATTAAGGTCGAGACTAACGGCTGCCACTCGCCAGTGGCGACTAAAAATTATTTTTTGGCGACTGCAAGATGTTATGTTGGTCTCCAAACTGGCGACCTACTTTTCTTCCGAACAAAAATACAAACTGCCGACTAGGAAATGAAAATGGCCATTAGCATCGTCGCTGGGGGGCCAATGTTAACTTGGAGAGAAAATCTACTCATATGCTTTACAAAACATTTTAATACGCAAATTCAGTCTAGAAAATGCAACGAAACTTTGTTGGAAAAATAGTCAAAGATGGTCAAATTTATGATTACTTAGCAAATTAAATGAAATGTTTTTAAACTTCAAGTATACAGGTACGTTTAGGGTTTTTTTTTTTGTATAATGTCTTATTATTCGCAGTTTAACCCATTAATGGCGGACTTTTTTTTCCGAAAATATTTTGTTTTCTGGTTACAAATAGTGTCTAATGGACAGGAAAAGTAATTAAAAAAACATCATGTCAAAAATTAGCTTTTTATTAAGGAAAGAAAAATCGTCCCTCAAAAGTTACGATAGACCCCAGAGGGTACATACTCTTTTCACTAAAATTTTTTTCTATCTACGATATACTATTTAAAAAGACATTTTATAAGAAGAAATAAAATTAGAAATTAACATAAACTGGGAAGCTGGGAATCACTTTGAAAACTTAGCTATTTTTCTCGAGATTGTGAACGATGTCATTTTTAATAAAGATCATATTAAAACTGCTACAGAACATATTTTACAATGGTTACGTGCTGCGATCTGTTAATAACGAATTGAAACAATACCAAGGTACTCATTGAACACTATTATTTGGTTGAAATGTTCATTTTTGGGAAATTCAGACCCTTTTTTGGACCGTCCCTAAAAAGGGACGCTAGGCATTAATGGGTTAAAATAAATAATTTTCTTTTACGGAAAAGGTTTATAAGTTTTTAAAAACATTTTTCCTTTTTGTTAGTAAATTAGTTAAAATAATCCAAGCACATGTTTCCTTTTTGTAAGTAAATTAGTTAAAATAATCCAAGCACATTTTTCCTTTTTGTTAGTAAATTAGTTAAAATAATCCAAGCACATTTTTCCTTTTTGTTAGTAAATTAGTTAAAATAATCCAAGCACATAGTGCAATATTATACTACATGCAGAACAGTGAACGGGGATTACAATTTTTGAACTTGGTTCAAAGTGGCCACTAACTTTTTTGGGTTTACTGGCCACAGGGGCGCCCCGTTCCTAAATTTTTGGGAGGGGGAAAATTCTCAATTTGCCGAATGAAATTCCGGAATGTTCCGAATGGTAAAACACGAGCATTCGCACACACCATTACTTATAAGGAAGGACAACAAGTGTCACTGAAAAGTAAAAAAATAAAATAAAATAAAATAAATATAAAAAGTAAAAAACGAGCATTTTCAGTCTTATCTTCACATAATTGACAAATATTTGAACTTTGACAAGTAACAACGGGGGTGTATTTTGAACTGTCAAAACGATTGATTGGAAAACAAACATACTGACTGCATGACAGATCAACAACCGAATTAAGTTTTATAAATTGGTCCTTATTTTCAAAGGTAGCAAATATGTATTAAAAGAAGAAAAATTGCAGCTACACGCACAATATGTATAATTATAAAAAATATACTGCAATGCTATCCGAGAATTCGCCGAATCGTCAGTCCGAATGTGCCGAATGAGGAAAATGTTTGGGAGGTCCAAGTGACCTCCCTTCGGGGCGCTCCTGACTGGCCACTGGTCACTACCAAATTTTTTCAGTCTCAAGCTTTAGTGTTTTGGGACTCAAAAAAGGGAGAAAACAACACAAAATTAAACCGCTATCTAAAGAAAATGACTAACTGAGTAAATAAATGAATAAGAGCAGGGCGGTGATTATTTAACTTGTCAGCTTTTTTAATTTAAATTCATTTTACAGATCAAGATACAACAGATCCATATTTCGTTGTTCAATTAATCCAATATGAAGAGGTATTTCCGGGCTTATAGGCCGTGGTCGATGAGAAAAATGAGTCCCAAACGTTTCGTCGGACACTGCGGTCGACATCATCAGTGAGTAGTTTGCTGAGACTGTTGATGTCGACCGCAGTGTCCGATGAAACGTTTGGGACTCATTTTTCTCATCGACCACGGCCTATAAGCCCGGAAATACCTCTTCATATTGACGCCGGCCGTGAAAGCCTGAAGAAGCAATTAATCCAATGTTTCACATAATACTGATTCAAAAAAATCAAATTTTACTTAATTATTGATTTAACATAATTATCAGCTGACTTTTTTATTTAACCAACCTCTTTTAGAACCAGCAAATTTAACATTTCAACTCTGCTCCTGCTCCCTGATTATGAAGCAGAACACTATACCCACGTTTCCTCTTAAATGTTTCTAATGTTTTTCATGATTTTAATTTTTTTTTTTAAATTGTCATCTGTTATCATAACTTTACATTTTGGTTACTCAATTTTACGCATTTACAAGTCACTGAGTGCTAATTTATTTTTATTGTATACAAAGTGCAATTTATATTTAGCGGCAAAAATGCGCTTGTTAATTTGTAGATTTTTATTATAATTCCATCTTGCGGGTACAAATAAAAAATTAAGTAAGTAAATAAAATAAATATTTATCTTCTAAGTTTGGATGACTATCATACAGTGGGTAACAAGAGCTGGCGGGTGACACCAAAATTTATTTACCCCTCTCTGCACTTTTCTCGTTATGCTGGTCATTAGTTGCGACGCTATGGACTTTTTTCCCACTTAGCTTTTACAACAATGGTTAAATGCAAATGGTTGAAATTGCTTGGTGCTTAAACTATTTTTGAGTTGAAAAATCAATGTGAATAAAGCACAACTTTTTCTTAGAAATGTGTGCTTTAGTTATGTATGCGTAGATTTGTTAGAAAACGTTTAGGAATAATTGAGAAATAGGGAAATAATAAAAGCCGTAAACCAAATTCGACAAGCATAAAATAAATGAAATGCCTCAGCTAGGGATGCACTGATAAGCAAATTGGCCGATTACCGATTACCGATTAATCGGCGAATGAGAATCGGCCGATTAATCGGCAGAGCCGATTAATGTTCGGGTTTATTATTTTTAATATTACCAATTTCACCCTCACTGTTTTTATCCTTTCTAATACAATTCCGATTTTTAAAAATGGTTACTTATTTGTTTTTGACAAAAGATTTGTTTTTCTCCATTTTTCCATGTTAAATAATTTTAAAATTTTATCAACTTCCTTTGAAGTTATTTAAATGTTTTTGTAAATAAAATTACATCAACACAGTAGACATAATAGTTATTAAAACAAATGAGGGGGGAACTGTGGTGAGCACTTTAATTAAGGGGTGTTCTTAATTTAAATTTAATTTTCAACTATAAGTAGCAATTTAATTCAGGACTTGTTCTTTGAAAATTAGAGGTTATTTAAAAGCAATAAGCTAAAGAGAAAAATATCGAGACATGAAAAATGTTGCAACATTGTCTATAAGTGAAGATTTATTCAGAATAGGAATATTAAATTATTAAATCATTTATATCAACTGAGAGGCAATTTATTATTATTATTTTTATTTTGTATTTCATTCTTTGAATTATTTGTTTTATTTTTACTCATTACACTTTCGTAAAACGTGTCATTCTTGTTTGCAGAAAATTATTCATTTCTTGTTTATAAATTTATCCATCGTAATATTGTGTTCAAAAATCGCTGAATTAATTTTATTTAAAACATCTTTTCCGCCGGTTGATCAGCAAAATTTGACTGATTATAAATGAAATGAAATATTCATGTATTTGAATTCCAACTTAAAATTTCAGGAATTCGCAGAGGGTTATCGTTTAATATTCCAATCAGTTTTACGTTTTCTATGAACTATTTGTTTTGTTTTTACTCTGTACACACTTTCATACTGTATGTTATAGTAAGGATTTCAGAAAATTACATTTATTTACTGTTAATAAAGCAATTTATCATAGTTTCTTGGTGAAGGTATACTTTAAAAGATAATATAAAAAATTTAAAAAAGTCGCCGATTAATCGGCAAGATTTTGCCGATTATTAATAATCGGCAAAGTGGCCGATTATGGCCGATTAATCGGTACTGCCGATTAATCGGTGCATCCCTAGCCTCAGCACCAGTGCCGAAAAAAAAGAGTGGTGCTGTTTTTTTTCGCACGGTTTCCATAGAGACAACGCAAAATTTCTAAACTTGATACACCTATTTCAAAGTAATAGATTACAATTATGAACGACATTCAATGTATGAGGGGAACAAATAACCGTAATTGATTTTTTTTTCAAGAAAAAGATAATACTGAAACATAATTTCGTCGCTTTGGAAGAATAACGCTGTAACTCAAAAAAATCGAAAAATGACATTTTTATATCATTTTGTTCAAAAAAAAATCGCTCTTTATGATGAACAAGGTTACAACTCAAAAGTGTCAAAAATATCCGCTAGGGAGCAATTTTTGGAGAACACTGATGTAACTCAAACTAGCTTCACTCTTTTTAAAATGACGTCATTAGTTAAAATGCCATTGAAGTCAATCATGCTACATCAGAAAAGAGATTAAAATGCGGTTTTTTTAATGCTAGTTTCATTAAAATAGTCGCAATAGTTTTGAGCACAAGCGCGATAGAAGTTTCTGAAAAGTTAAAAATTGCTCTCCTGAAAAATGGGCTTTTTTGAGTTGCAGCGTTATTCTTCCAAAGCGACGTAATGTGTAGCATATGCAACAGCTTCGTCTGATTTAAGAAAAAAAAAAAAAAAACAACCCATTTGCGTAACTTCCAAGCTTCGTTTTTTAACAAGAGGTTAAATCCCGGAGGTCAAAACAGGAGTTTTTCCCCGCGAGACGAAAAATTTATAGAGTTGTAGTCGATGACAGACAATCACCTTCACTACTTTAAATCATTCCCTGATATGACATTCTTTGAAAGAGCCGACAAAGCGTTAACTCGTTTGGTAAAATCTGTTGAAAGCAAATTACATCTGCTTTATCTTACTTAAATATGTAAAGAAACACCGCGGCGCACATCTATCATGTCGAGATGAAACCGTGGCCAAACGAAAATAAACAAATGATTCCAACTGAATGACTTTATTGAGACTGATATAGAATATCTCGAAAGAAGCAATTAGAATTCCTTTTACGCTATCTCCCAATTAAAAAAAGAATGTTTTACGAAATAGTATATTTGGATTTAAAATCTAAACAGGATCTTAATTTTTCATTTAGTTGTCAGACTGACAAATTGAAGATATTTTCATCTTTTAGTGCAGGAAATAGAATGTTCCAGCGTCTGAAAAAAAGTAAATTTATCTTTCTAGAATTAAATAATTCATGACTTTATAATAAAAATGTCAGCGAGCACAAATTAGATTGCGTGGCAAAGGAATCTCTCCAAATGCTTCTGACGTCATTCTTGCAGATTCTTATGTAAAATGACACCCTGCATCCAAATAGGTCAAGGTAAGGCTCCTGTAAGAGGGGAGCTGACTCATCCAACATTTTGGTTCCAAAACGGGGTGGGCGTGGAACCACTGGTATCTGTACTCAAGTCGCATTGAAGAAAAGTGGAAGCTAAGCTTGAATTGTAGCTGCATAGATGATATTTGACTATTTTTGTCTATATGACAAAAACATTTCATAAACTCAGGCTTTAAACAAGTGCAATATGAAAATAGACCCAATTTCATGAAGCATTTCCCAATAAACTGTTTTTAAATTCGAGAAATAAGTTATCTTTTTAAATTTACCTAATATGGCGCTTTATCCAACTAATCATAAGTTATTTTACGCCAGAGCAACCAGGTATAATATTAATGTGTTTCAAATACGTGTAACAAGGCTGGATCCAAGTCCAAGAATGTCTGGGAACCAAAATGTCGGACAAGTCAGCCTGTCCTCTAAAGGACAGAGGAGAGCTCTAGGTCAAGGCTCTGCAAAAAGTCTTACATATTCAAGCACCAACTACGTACGTTCAAATCGTCGGAAAGTAAAAAGTGCGATTGAAGAAGAGAACTTCCGAGCGGATAGCAAGATCCGGGATGGAATGACAAGCTATTACAGTAAACAGAATCCGTAAAATTTCACTGCTAGCCACATTTCTTTTCTTCGGAATTTTGGCTTGCATAAAAAATCATGTTTTGTCAACTATGGAAATTTTTTGATAATTTTTTTCGATTACAATCATACAGAGCAACTTTGGGGACAAATTTTCTGTATCTTCTCTTCCACTCTTATTTTAATAGTTTTATTGCATTTGGTGGAAAACATTTTTTCTCTCCCTGGTCACTGCGGCATTTCGGGTAATGAGAAGGCGGATTTTCTCGCAAAAAAAGGCACAGCTATCATCGAGACATCCCCCAAAGATATGTCCTTCCATTCGGTGAAACTACTAATCAGAGACCTGCTCCAGAACAACCTATTTAATAATTTCCATGAAAGCAACTCATCCAAAACCTGGTTCAAATCCATCACAGACATCCCGGACTTCCCTAGATTCAAAGCAGTTGCCCTTTTCAGACTCCTGGCGGGACACGATTGTCTTGCGAAACACCTTTACAGAAGAGAATAAATACCTTTGTGCGATAGATGTGAAGTTAATTCCAACGTTAGAGATGCACAAATATGCAGGTATACTGCAGACACGTGTTTCGAGGCTACAAGGAGCCTCTTTTTCAATGCAATTTATATTGTCTTTTGTTCGAAAGTGTTGCTTTTATCGGATGACTCTTCATCCTAAAGCTCACACCTCTTGCATTGAAAAAGAGGCTCCTTGTAGCCTCGAAACACGTGTCTGCAGTATACCTGCATATTTGTGCATCTCTAGCGTTGGAATTAACTTCACACCTTTACAGACTCAACTTTCGTGACAGTCCAACTTGCATGCTCTGCCGTACGGAGAGGGAGATGGACTCTGCTCATCTCCTTGACTGCCCTGCACTCATCTCCACAACCCTCCACGGACGTTACTGGGAGGCCAGGGCCCTGATAGGCTAAAGACAAGCATTTGTGTCTTTCTCTGTTTTTTTTTTTCATTTTGCTATGTTTGTGTTTCTATTTTGTGTTTCTCTTTTTGTAGCCTGCCATTATAAATAATAATTTAAAAAAAAAAAAAACATTTTTTTCTCCAGCAGGGGTTAGCGATTAAAGTAAGGAGCTAGCGGAGCCTTTTTATAACTTTAATAAAATAAATATAAATGTGACCTCTTTTGCTTCTCTTGTCAAAGAATATTGCAATGAAAAAAAACTAAATGTACATATGGAAGATTTTATTCTGGAAAATATATAAAAAACACCTTTATTATTTATTACTAGAATCATTTCGTTCATGATTCAGGTAATAAATTTGATGATAAATAAAGCACATATATGATAAAGGAAAGCAAACACGATAAAAGAAAGCCCATGAGCATACTTTACTCAATCATTAAGTTTAAATGATCCGGAAAAACAACCTCCAGAACAACATACATTTTTTCACGTAGCGGAACTGAGAAATATTACCACTAGCTCGTATTTTCTATTATTGTCTCGCCCTCTATTATTTTATGCAGGCACAAAGTACCTGCTTAACGGAAGAACAAATTGGTAAGCCAAAACAGATATCATTAAACCTAGTGATGTCCATAATGGTTCACATGGACCCCCAAGGGTCAATCCATACTGCCCAGTGCCTTTCCCAAAGGGATAAAAATAATTTGACGTTACCATTAGCTATTTTTAGAAGGTAAAAAAAATTACTTGAGAAAAAACAAACACCCAAAAATATTTAAATAAAATCTTTTTGATTTGCTTAGTTGGCGCCCGTGCTCGTCACGAGTTTCGAATTCAATTGTAATAATATCACAACTCATCCATTCACTCTTCCTTGACAGAAAAAAGAAAAAAACTGTTTTTATAACCTTTTGCTTTAATTTTTATGACAAATTTTCGTCTAAGCTGTACCATACATTTTTAGTGAAATTATGTAAGGTGTAATAGTTAATTGGCTGAAAATGTTCAAAAAGATATTTTACCACCACATTTAAAGTGAAGGAATATGCGATACTTCTTTTTTAGCAGTAAGTTATCCCCTACAGGTCATGGCTAAGGGAGAGCTACATGCGATATAACGACAGCCCAGTTATGTCATACAGATACAGAAGTTTCTTACTAATTTGGACTCATCAGTCTAGCATAGACAATAACCGAGCTATGGGCAGCTGTCATTTCAATGAAGTTGAAAGTGCCAAGAAACTGGCAGCTAAAATAAATTCAGCACGCCAGTGACAGATCGCAGCAATGGTACGGTACAACGTGTGAATTTAAGTAAAAGCTTGGGTATTTAAGTTAACTTAGCAATAATTAAACATTCGTCATAAAATTTATTTAAAATTATGAAAGATTAAGCTGAGCTTTTAATAATCGCTAGAAATATACGAGAAATGGACAGTTATGGTTGTTAATTTAGCTAGTTATTTATTGATTTTTTCCAACAACATGAATTGTTATTAAGAATTTAAAGCTTACTTACATATACTTTTCTTGTTGAACTAACTTTACTTTTATATAATTCTACTTTTAATGGTGTTAATGAGTTTTGAGAAAAGTGTATATAAGTTTCCTATTATTATTTCATTTGAGGGTATTTCCACTTTTTTTTTCTGATGAAATTAATTTGCTGTTTGGTAAAAGAAACATCATCCCCTATGTCGAACTAAACCAACATATCGTCGGCATCATGCTAAAGTTACGAATGTGAAAATGGGCACTTTTCAAGAGAGCCAAAACACTGCATATAATTTTTTCCCACCTGACGCAATTGGTTATTTTTAATTTTTAAATTTTTATAGATATCTTTAAGTGTAAAACTATCGTTCGAAGGTATCATTTTAATTTTAAATTATTTGTAAAATTCGAACTTGAAAAACGCGATTTTTCACATTCGTTATTTTGGCATGGTGCCGACGATATGTTGGAAAGAAGAAAGTAATGACTCGATTTGTACTTTCTGTGCTTAAACTATTTTATTGCAATGACTGAATTTGGATTGTTTCTTCTATAAAAATATGAATTTCTCGAGCACCGAATGATTCCAATGTAATTACCGAGATTACCTTTAATAACTCAAACATCTAAACTTATTGCTTGATAATACAAACTAAGTGCTGAACAAATTGAAGCTCAGTTCTGTACGGTCAATTCAAGAGTGAACGGTGCAGACTGAATTAAAGTCTTATTTGCGATTCAATTGAAAACTAAACGTGTCCTAGAAGCAGTTATGAAATGGGAATTGAAGCCACATAAGGTTTTAAGTTGGACATAACGAAGCCATATGGGTTTTATGTGTTGTCAGCGAAAATACAGGAAAAGGTAATAAATACGTACAACCCAACTGAAAGCGTTAAGTGGAGAATGTTCCACTTGAAATAGGGCTTTGATTGCAGGCATATAATAGTTAAGTTCTGGCCCTAAATCTATGTGATTTCTGGGTTCATTGTCAACAGCAGTTCGATTATTTTCTTCAAAGAATTATGCAGAAGCAGCTTAAAGATCAAGTTGCACAAAAAATATTTACAAGATTTGTGTTTTACTAAAATTTGAAAAATCTCTTCAAATGCAGCATGAATAAGCTATTTTTAAGCATGTCGCAAAATAAAAAACCAAAAAAATAAACTAATAATAGTGAAAAAAAAAACAAATAATAAATAAATAAAATCATAAATGTTCACTATCAGTGAAAAAACAACTGTCAAATTATTTAAATCCTACTTATGCATATATATAAATATATATATTTATATACTCTCACTTATGCGTCGGCCCAAGGGACCAACAGTAAAAGATTCATAAGTGAGAGAGACGTAAGTAGTGTTAAATGGCCGCTTCTGCGGCAGGAGGTGCAGGTGCAGGGATGTGCAGGGTCCTGCACCTCCCAATCTTCCCCTGCACCTCCCCCACCCTGGGTTGAGTTGTTTAGGGGCTGCTGCTTGGGTTGAGTTGTTTTCAGGGCCGCCGGGAGTTTTACACGTTGAAGAAGGTTATGAGGCTTTTTTTCGAATGGCAACACCTTTTCTGGTTGCTATGACAACCAAATATTTAGGTTTCTTTGAATGGCAACACTTGTTGCGTTTTTGGGGCCGCCGGGAGTTTTCGGTTGGCAACACGTTCTTGCTTACGCAAGACTACAAGGTGATGATCTGGTTGCTATGACAACCAAATATTTAGGTTTCTTTGAATGGCAACAGGAGATCACCGTAGCAACCAGAGTTTCTCTTTTAGGGAATGGCAACACTTGTGTAATATTTTACAGAGTTAATTTCAATCGTGGCGCCATCTACGAGGATTTTGTTTAACCTTAAGATTACTTTATTTTATTTTACTGACTCTGAATATTTTCTGGAATTTAATTTTATTCTAGGCGCTCATGGCGCCATCTATTGAGTGAACGAATTTAATTCTTTTTTTCATTTCGGGACTTTGAATATTTTTCGCTGATTGGGGTGAGTTTCGAACATGCGGCCTTCGGATCCAAAAAGTATTGATGCTTCAATTGACCGCGCGCTTTGTCAATTGAGCCACCAATGCTTTCACTCAAGTAAAGGTTTAAATGAATCTCAATATAATTTTCAGTGTTAAAGAACGATGATGGTGCCATCTGTTGACGGAAATTTATTTTTTCGAGTTTAATTTTCTTTTTCGGACTTTGTCGATTTTTCAGACTGAAATGGGGACTTTGTCAGTAAAAATTAATTTTTTACTTACCGACCCAGTGTAATGAATAACTAATTTTTTAATAACCTGCTAATTTAATTAGTAATGAGTCAAATGTAATTAATTCCACACTACCGAAGTTGAATTTTTTTTTTTGTAAAATTCCCGACTTTGCATGATTCTTCACGAATTTTACTGTTTTTAACTATATCCCTGCTTTTACAACTTAATTTTTAAACTTTTTCGCTACTTCAAAATTTTTCATCTAATCTACAATGAAAATTTTTCATCTAATCTACAATACTAAATAATTACCTCGACCCCAAAACAAACTCGACCAACACGACTTCTTATTTCCGACATTAATGAACACATTGATACAAATAATCATTACCATACAAGACTGTCAATTACTCACACACAATAGACCACACATTGATTTTTACTACTTTTATCCGATTATACTCAACCCTCGACTTTCATGTGAAACCTCAATCATTCATACAAACCACTTCTCTATCATTCAAACACACATGCATCCATTCATTAAGACTCAATTGTTAAATAAAATTTCAAACATCAAGTCAACAAGTCAAAAATTTCAACCATTAAGTGAAAAATAATCCTACTCTGCCAAATAAGAGAAAACTCGATCGTTAATACATTAAAAATCAAAATCAAATTTTTCACAATGTCGAAGTTGAAAATTAAAATTTTTACAATATCAAGATTAAAAATCAAATTTTTTTTTTTTGCAACGTCAAAATCAAAAGTTAAAAATTCCCCCATGCTGAAATTAAAAATCGAAATTTATTTTCCAACGTCAAAATTTAAAATCAATTCGATACACTCAAGTTAACATTGGTTTATACGTTCGAACACACAAATTTTTTTTACATTCAATATCATTTCACCCAATGAAACTTATAAAACACTTTAACTCGCTCAACACTTGATAAAAAATTGAACTATAGGTATTATTTTGCATGCAATCAATTGAAATGAAACAAGAAACTTACCTTTATGTTGAGCGAATCACAGCGATGTCCTATGAATGAATGGCGAGTAGTAAAAGCAATAAAAGAGATTACACTAAATGAGTTGGTATTTCAATTTACAACAACAAATGATGTAATCTCCCTCATACTTTATTTCGCACATCAACACAAATCCAAAAACCGACATGCCGTGAAATTTACATCAAAAGCCGGGAGTCAACGAAGATCACAGGAGTCCTTCCGAAACATTTCAACAACCATTTCCATCAAACCCAAGGCTACAAATGATTTATCTTGATCAAATCTGACCTCATACTGATAACTAAAGATCACATGACGTCTTATCAGCAGCAAGCACATGATCTCTCGAATCCATACTATATGACTAGTGCTAATACTTAAATTTACTTTCGACTTCCAAGTCTTTGTTTCTTTTCTCATAGCATAACATGATTTATATTAAACAAGTTTGCGATAATTATTTGCACTCATTGCGTTACTTACAACTTGTACTTCTATCTAAATTATTGTGAATGTGAATTTATCTTAGCTTATTCTTAACAAGTCTGGCAATAATTTATTGCATTCATCTAATTAATTACATGTTGTGCTCCTATCTGAATTATTTTGAATGTGAATTTAACAACTTTCACACATATCATACATTGCATTTTTTTTTTCACAATGCTTACTTTTTACATGTTTGAAAGATTTTATGTTGGAAAAAGTTTAGTGTTTATGAAATATCATTGAGGAATACTTTGTGATAAAAAAAAATTTTCGAACTTCAATTATTTTTACACGAGGTGAGTATCGAACATGCGACCCTCTGATCCAAAAGGCATTTTTCAGTTTTCGAGTATGAGTAATGAATAATCTATGTCATTTGATGCATTCTACTTTTTCCCCCGACTTCTACATCAGTTTCGTCATAGTTATCACAACTTTGAATTTTTAGCTAATATGCTAACATCCCATAGTTTAATGATTTAATTAACTGCTCCATTAAGCGCATTCCTCTCTATCGAGTTACATTATTTCTACGAAATGCCCAAACTTCAAGTATTGTCAGACTTCTCTCTTTCAATGGAGTTGTGTAAATTATTTATGACTCATAAGTAACAATCCAATCAAGTGAATCTTTAATGAACCAAACACAAAACTTTAACGGGAGGAATAATAGTTCGATCATTCCATCAATAATACTTTATTATTTTTTCTAAGTTTTATATCATGAATATCCGTTTTTTGTATCATGAAGTTTTACATTTCTCGTTAAGTTCAGCTTCAGAAAAATTACCTTTAGTCTTTTTGACTTGGAGATTTTTTTTTTTTTTCAAAATTTTGCAAAGTTATTAGTATATTTTTTTCATCTTAAGTTTCATGAAGTTTGCTGAGTTGAATGTAACGTTTGAAATTTTCATACAACATTTTACTGTGGTAGTTCTGGATAATATTTTCTTCTAAGTTTCATTTCATGAGTATAAGTTTTTTTTTCGTTTTCAATAAGATCTCGTTAAGTTCAGCTTCAGGAAAATTGCCTTTAGTCTTTTAGACTTGGAGAGTTATTATTTTTTTTTTCGCATTTATTTTTCGAAATTTTGCAATGTTATTAGAATTTTTTTTTTTTTTTGCATCTTAAGTTTATGAAATTTCCTGAGTTGAATGTAACGTTTGAACAACATTTTATTATGTTAGTTTCAGTTTTATCGTTTCGCCATTAATACTGCATAATATTTTCTTCTAAGTTTCATTTCATGAGTATAAGTTTTTCTATTTCAATAATATTTTCAGAGGAATATTTTGTATTAAGAAAATTTGTTTACATACGAAGATTATTTTAGAAAAATAATATTCAATGCGTTAGAATTTTTTTTCCTTTTTGCAGAAAAGTTTTAAGTGATGAAAATTTTTAAATGAAGAAAAATTAATTTTCAAAAAATATTTGCGAGGAAAGTTTTGCTTACGAAAAAATTTAAGTTAGATTGAAAAAAATTTCTCTTTTTTTTTTCTCTCTCTCTCTCGAATCAATACTATGTGACTAATGTTAATGCTTAAATTTGCTTTTGGCTTCAAAGTCTTTGTTTCTTTTCTCATAGTATATCATGATTTATATTAAACAAGTTTGCGATAATTATTTGCACTCATTGCGTTACTTACAACTTGTACTTCTATCTAAATTATTGTGAATGTAAATTTATCGTAGCTATTTCTTAACAAGTCTGGCATTAATTTATTGCATTGATCTAATTAATTACATCTTATGCTCACATCTGAATTATTTTGAATGTGAATTTAACAACTTTCGCACCTATCATGCATTACATTTTTTTTTTTTCTCCCACAATGTTTACTTTTTACGTGTTTGAAAGATTTTATGTCGGAAAAAGTTTAGTGTTTATGAAATATCATTGAGGAATACTTTGTGATAAAAAAATTTTCGAACTTCAATTATTTTTACACGAGGTGAGTATCGAACATGCGACCTTCTGATCCAAAAAGCATTTTCCTTAGCTGTTAGAAATTATTTTTCCCCACTTTATATTTTTCAAGTAATCGAAATTACTTCTTTCACAATCAACTATGATTTTAATTTCACCAATTTTTATTATTTCCAAAAACGAGCAAAATATTAGAATTTACACTTAGTATTAATTATGATGAATCATTATCATTTTTTGAATTTTACTTTCTCTTAATTATATTTTCGAATCTCATTTCCTTTTGATTCCTCCTCCCAATCAAAAGGAAATGAGATTCGAAAATATAATTAAGAGAAAGTAAAATTCAAAAAATGATAATGATTCATCATAATTAATACTAAGTGTAAATTCTAATATTTTGCTCGTTTTTGGAAATAATAAAAATTGGTGAAATTAAAATCATAGTTGATTGTGAAAGAAGTAATTTCGATTACTTGAAAAATATAAAGTGGGGAAAAATAATTTCTAACAGCTAAGGAAAATGCTTTTTGGATCAGAAGGTCGCATGTTCGATACTCACCTCGTGTAAAAATAATTGAAGTTCGAAAATTTTTTTATCACAAAGTATTCCTCAATGATATTTCATAAACACTAAACTTTTTCCGACATAAAATCTTTCAAACACGTAAAAAGTAAACATTGTGGGAGAAAAAAAAAAAATGTAATGCATGATAGGTGCGAAAGTTGTTAAATTCACATTCAAAATAATTCAGATGTGAGCATAAGATGTAATTAATTAGATCAATGCAATAAATTAATGCCAGACTTGTTAAGAAATAGCTACGATAAATTTACATTCACAATAATTTAGATAGAAGTACAAGTTGTAAGTAACACAATGAGTGCAAATAATTATCGCAAACTTGTTTAATATAAATCATGATATACTATGAGAAAAGAAACAAAGACTTTGAAGCCAAAAGCAAATTTAAGCATTAACATTAGTCACATAGTATTGATTCGAGAGAGAGAGAGAAAAAAAAAAGAGAAATTTTTTTCAATCTAACTTAAATTTTTTCGTAAGCAAAACTTTCCTCGCAAATATTTTTTGAAAATTAATTTTTCTTCATTTAAAAATTTTCATCACTTAAAACTTTTCTGCAAAAAGGAAAAAAAATTCTAACGCATTGAATATTATTTTTCTAAAATAATCTTCGTATGTAAACAAATTTTCTTAATACAAAATATTCCTCTGAAAATATTATTGAAATAGAAAAACTTATACTCATGAAATGAAACTTAGAAGAAAATATTATGCAGTATTAATGGCGAAACGATAAAACTGAAACTAACATAATAAAATGTTGTTCAAACGTTACATTCAACTCAGGAAATTTCATAAACTTAAGATGCAAAAAAAAAAAAAATTCTAATAACATTGCAAAATTTCGAAAAATAAATGCGAAAAAAAAAATAATAACTCTCCAAGTCTAAAAGACTAAAGGCAATTTTCCTGAAGCTGAACTTAACGAGATCTTATTGAAAACGAAAAAAAAACTTATACTCATGAAATGAAACTTAGAAGAAAATATTATCCAGAACTACCACAGTAAAATGTTGTATGAAAATTTCAAACATTACATTCAACTCAGCAAACTTCATGAAACTTAAGATGAAAAAAATATACTAATAACTTTGCAAAATTTTGAAAAAAAAAAAAAAATCTCCAAGTCAAAAAGACTAAAGGTAATTTTTCTGAAGCTGAACTTAACGAGAAATGTAAAACTTCATGATACAAAAAACGGATATTCATGATATAAAACTTAGAAAAAATAATAAAGTATTATTGATGGAATGATCGAACTATTATTCCTCCCGTTAAAGTTTTGTGTTTGGTTCATTAAAGATTCACTTGATTGGATTGTTACTTATGAGTCATAAATAATTTACACAACTCCATTGAAAGAGAGAAGTCTGACAATACTTGAAGTTTGGGCATTTCGTAGAAATAATGTAACTCGATAGAGAGGAATGCGCTTAATGGAGCAGTTAATTAAATCATTAAACTATGGGATGTTAGCATATTAGCTAAAAATTCAAAGTTGTGATAACTATGACGAAACTGATGTAGAAGTCGGGGGGAAAAAGTAGAATGCATCAAATGACATAGATTATTCATTACTCATACTCGAAAACTGAAAAATGCCTTTTGGATCAGAGGGTCGCATGTTCGATACTCACCTCGTGTAAAAATAATTGAAGTTCGAAAATTTTTTTTTATCACAAAGTATTCCTCAATGATATTTCATAAACACTAAACTTTTTCCAACATAAAATCTTTCAAACATGTAAAAAGTAAGCATTGTGAAAAAAAAAATGCAATGTATGATATGTGTGAAAGTTGTTAAATTCACATTCAAAATAATTCAGATAGGAGCACAACATGTAATTAATTAGATGAATGCAATAAATTATTGCCAGACTTGTTAAGAATAAGCTAAGATAAATTCACATTCACAATAATTTAGATAGAAGTACAAGTTGTAAGTAACGCAATGAGTGCAAATAATTATCGCAAACTTGTTTAATATAAATCATGTTATGCTATGAGAAAAGAAACAAAGACTTGGAAGTCGAAAGTAAATTTAAGTATTAGCACTAGTCATATAGTATGGATTCGAGAGATCATGTGCTTGCTGCTGATAAGACGTCATGTGATCTTTAGTTATCAGTATGAGGTCAGATTTGATCAAGATAAATCATTTGTAGCCTTGGGTTTGATGGAAATGGTTGTTGAAATGTTTCGGAAGGACTCCTGTGATCTTCGTTGACTCCCGGCTTTTGATGTAAATTTCACGGCATGTCGGTTTTTGGATTTGTGTTGATGTGCGAAATAAAGTATGAGGGAGATTACATCATTTGTTGTTGTAAATTGAAATACCAACTCATTTAGTGTAATCTCTTTTATTGCTTTTACTACTCGCCATTCATTCATAGGACATCGCTGTGATTCGCTCAACATAAAGGTAAGTTTCTTGTTTCATTTCAATTGATTGCATGCAAAATAATACCTATAGTTCAATTTTTTATCAAGTGTTGAGCGAGTTAAAGTGTTTTATAAGTTTCATTGGGTGAAATGATATTGAATGTAAAAAAAATTTGTGTGTTCGAACGTATAAACCAATGTTAACTTGAGTGTATCGAATTGATTTTAAATTTTGACGTTGGAAAATAAATTTCGATTTTTAATTTCAGCATGGGGGAATTTTTAACTTTTGATTTTGACGTTGCAAAAAAAAAAAATTTGATTTTTAATCTTGATATTGTAAAAATTTTAATTTTCAACTTCGACATTGTGAAAAATTTGATTTTGATTTTTAATGTATTAACGACCGAGTTTTCTCTTATTTGGCAGAGTAGGATTATTTTTCACTTAATGGTTGAAATTTTTGACTTGTTGACTTGATGTTTGAAATTTTATTTAACAATTGAGTCTTAATGAATGGATGCATGTGTGTTTGAATGATAGAGAAGTGGTTTGTATGAATGATTGAGGTTTCACATGAAAGTCGAGGGTTGAGTATAATCGGATAAAAGTAGTAAAAATCAATGTGTGGTCTATTGTGTGTGAGTAATTGACAGTCTTGTATGGTAATGATTATTTGTATCAATGTGTTCATTAATGTCGGAAATAAGAAGTCATGTTGGTCGAGTTTGTTTTGGGGTCGAGGTAATTATTTAGTATTGTAGATTAGATGAAAAATTTTCATTGTAGATTAGATGAAAAATTTTGAAGTAGCGAAAAAGTTTAAAAATTAAGTTGTAAAAGCAGGGATATAGTTAAAAACAGTAAAATTCGTGAAGAATCATGCAAAGTCGGGAATTTTACAAAAAAAAAATTCAACTTCGGTAGTGTGGAATTAATTACATTTGACTCATTACTAATTAAATTAGCAGGTTATTAAAAAATTAGTTATTCATTACACTGGGTCGGTAAGTAAAAAATTAATTTTTACTGACAAAGTCCCCATTTCAGTCTGAAAAATCGACAAAGTCCGAAAAAGAAAATTAAACTCGAAAAAATAAATTTCCGTCAACAGATGGCACCATCATCGTTCTTTAACACTGAAAATTATATTGAGATTCATTTAAACCTTTACTTGAGTGAAAGCATTGGTGGCTCAATTGACAAAGCGCGCGGTCAATTGAAGCATCAATACTTTTTGGATCCGAAGGCCGCATGTTCGAAACTCACCCCAATCAGCGAAAAATATTCAAAGTCCCGAAATGAAAAAAAGAATTAAATTCGTTCACTCAATAGATGGCGCCATGAACGCCTAGAATAAAATTAAATTCCAGAAAATATTCAGAGTCAGTAAAATAAAATAAAGTAATCTTAAGGTTAAACAAAATCCTCGTAGATGGCGCCACGATTGAAATTAACTCTGTAAAATATTACACAAGTGTTGCCATTCCCTAAAAGAGAAACTCTGGTTGCTACGGTGATCTCCTGTTGCCATTCAAAGAAACCTAAATATTTGGTTGTCATAGCAACCAGATCATCACCTTGTAGTCTTGCGTAAGCAAGAACGTGTTGCCAACCGAAAACTCCCGGCGGCCCCAAAAACGCAACAAGTGTTGCCATTCAAAGAAACCTAAATATTTGGTTGTCATAGCAACCAGAAAAGGTGTTGCCATTCGAAAAAAAGCCTCATAACCTTCTTCAACGTGTAAAACTCCCGGCGGCCCTGAAACAACTCAACCCCAAGCAGCAGCCCCTAAACAACTCAACCCAGGGTGGGGGGGGGAGGTGCAGGGGAAGATTGGGAGGTGCAGGACCCTGCACATCCCTGCACCTGCACCTCCTGCCGCAGAAGCGGCCATTTAACACTACTGACGTATAAGTGAACAAGCCTATTCAAAGGACTAAAACGCAACATAGAGAATGAATAAGAATGTTTTTATAGAAAAGGAACACATATTACAACGGTTTGGCAATTACTGTAACGTAACTACAATGATAAAGCCAAAAAAAAAAAAAAATTGTAGCATACCTAGTTACAAACTGTTCCCTTTAAAATGATCCATAATCCGGATGATTAAAATCATCCGATAAAAGCTTTTATCGGATGATTCTTCATCCTAAAGCTCACACTTCTTGCATTGAAAAGGGGGATCCTTGTAGCCCCGAAACACGTGTCTGCAGTATACATGTATATTTGTGCATTTTTAACGTTGGATTTATACTTTATAAAAAGCTATTGCTGGCTGACTGAAAAGTCAAGCTGCATTTCCAGAGAGCATTGGGCGTTTTTCCATTAATGATATGCACATTGCACAACCCAAAATTAGTTTCTCACTCCGCCACTGATCCTATGCATTACTTCTCAAAGTTTTTTTTTTGTTCCACCGTAATTTTAGCAATACTTCATCAAGCTTCAAAAGTAAGACACCATTTTAAAGATTTTTAAACCGCTATCAACAAAAAATAATCAAGCAACTCACAATCTTGCTGTTATTCAAAAATTACTTTAAAAAACTGGTTTTTGCGTTCCGTTTGGGAAGTGCAGGAACAATTTTGGCACGTATAACTGTAAGTCAAGACTGTTGTAAGGTGTTGGAATCAAAAGTCGGGCAATATCGACGAATTTCTAAGCGCTATCTCCAAAAAACTGAAAAGTGTTCAAAGGTACAACGGTCTCCCCTACTGTTGCTTTTACTGTATAATACAGCTAAATTTTACGGCAATAAACTGCGAAATTGCTAACTTTACAGTAAGAAACTGTAAAGTTACTAGTTTTGCAGTTTATTACTGTGATTTTACAGTTTCAAATAGGAACCTTGGCTGCCAGTTTGTTATTGTAAAAACAACAGTTCCTTTTTCGCAGCGTATGATCAAATATTAACTTGCAGAATAATGTCTAGAAATTTGTTGCTATTTACATTATATATTAATATTATGATACCTAAAGATTCTTAATTTAAAAGTTTTGAAGTTAAGTTGAGTTTGTGCGAGTCATTAACATGCATTCTTTCTTTCTTAACTTATCATTCAGTGTTTATATATTTTGAATAAAATATTTAATGCGTTTAGTTTTGGAACTGCTTATTTGAAAATAATGACATTAAAAATAAGCTTTTTTTAAAAAGTAACAAATGAAATTGAAATCTAATCTTTCTTCAAAAATGAGTGAGCAAATTTTTTTTTTTAAATTTATGGGGAAGAAAAAGAAATTTTATGTTTCCGAATAGATGGTTCTTTTTAGGTTTTCAAAAGGAAAAAAAAAGATTTATTGATTTTACCTTGTTTTGTATTTAACAAAAAAAAAGATCAAATTTGTAGTTACCCAGTAGTACAGCCTTTTGGTTGCCACACGTTATTTTATCCCCTCCTTATTATATGGCTGCCCTAATAATCAATATAAAACGCATAAAAAAAGAACATCCGTTGAATCAGGAAGTTATTGCATAAAACCCTCTAAATCACGCGAGATTTTAAGATCAAGAAAGTGCCTTTAACATATCAAATAACCCTTAGAAAACAGCGAATTATTTGCCATAAATAACTCAAATCCACTCTCTCTTCGGGAGAATATTAGATGTCATTTTGACCTCTTTCCTGAGTGCTTATCTTTACCTAGATGAATACCGGACTGCAGTAACGAACAGGAAGTGAGTGTTATGTCTATTACAAGTCTAGACAAATGCTTTTTACCTAATCTTTTTCCAGGAATCCATAAGTATCGCGAGGGGGCAAAGTAAGCTGTTATTATTAGTTTATTTATCTTTAGGGTCACATTTCTTAAATGTGTTTTCATAGGGGAAAATGTAGGTAAAAGAAAAATGGCACAGTAGGTAGATAATTGTTTTTTTATGTGTCATATCACATATTTATCTGCGAAGTTCTTTAATTAGTTTCTAACTCATTATATTGAAAGTAATTATGCTTGTGGAAAAGTCAGCAGATAGTTAAAGTACTTAGTGGATGAAATGTTGCGTGACAAAATGGAAACCCGTGAAAATGGGAAAATCAGATTAAAAGCAAATTGATTATAAAAATATATAGTCAAAATAAAATTGATTTTGTGTGTCTGACTGATATAAAATTTTCGTAGTCAAATATTGCAGGCTTGCTTTGAAGTGTAGTTAAAATTATAACAATGCTAGTAATAAAAATATTAATTAGTGATAATAATATGTGCCAATGAAAACGATAATAATAATTATAATAAAGAATAATAATATATATTTTTGGTAGTACATACTAATAATAACTAATAATACTAATAGTAGTAACTTTTAAACTAATAATAATAATTATTATTATTTAACTTTTTTTTTTTTACAATTTTTTGAATTAGTTGATCACTTAAAGTTATAACTGCACAAATATTTCAATAATTTTAAATAGTCCTACCTGTGCGCATTAAAAAAATACTCACAAAAAGGTGAAGTTTGTTTCTTATTTCAAATATCCTCGCATATACTTACCATAAAAGGTTTTTTACCGGCTTAATAAATGCTTTGTTTTCGAAGCTAAAATTATCATTAAAGTCGTAGGTGTTATTTAGATATGTTTGGTCTGACACCATGTCGCAAAGTGAATTTTGTCGCGAACTTGAAGCAAATAAATGATTTGCATAACATTTCAAAACTTGAAAAAAGTACTTTTTAAATTTCATATTAAACGCGAATTCTTACGCACTTGCAGCGGAAATCTGAAGTTGTCAATTAAAATTTTTACAGTGAACTCTCACTTATGCGCCGGCCCAAGGGACTAACAGAAAAAGGCGCATGACTGAGGGCCATGCTCCACATCAGCGTAAAACGCGACCGAAACAGAAGGCAGAAACCGAAAATCCGGGTACTTTCCATAGGAACACCATTGAATAAATTTTACGCTTCTGCCTAATTTTTCTGCTTTACGTCGATGTGGAGCATGGCCCTGAGAGAGACGCAAAAGCGAACAAGCCTATTTAAAGGTCATAAATACAACGTAAGTTCTAATGAGAGCATGAACAAGAAAGTTTCTATAGATTACTACGGTTTGACAATTACTGTAGCGTAACTACAATGATAAAGAGGAAACAAAAATTGTAACGTACTTGATCAAATTGTTGTCAATCTCCGAACTCTAGTTTATACGGAAAAAAGTCCTTCCATGACAATAAAGGCGAACGATTAAAGAGGAAAGTGAAGAAACATGCTTATTTCTTAAAGAAAATAAATTATTTTTTTACATTTTACGAAAAATTGGGCGCATAAGTGAAATATTTATCTTTAGAGCGACGCATAAGCGAATGATATTATCTTTTTTTTTGCTATGGAATGTGCTGGGACCATTTAAAATCGTCGTATAAGTGAAAAAAGCGCATAAATGAGGCGGTGCATAACTGAGAGTTCACTGTATTTGCAAATATTATTTTAGATAAGAAATTTATGAACAAAGTCCCCAAAACGAACTTTTAGGTTTATCTGGTCGATTAAAGAGAAGATGAATAATTCCCTCACGGCATCATGGGCACTTTGGATCTGCGCTTGGAAAAATAATTTTATAACTTAACATTAAAATATATTTTTTTGCTTGATTTCATATGGGGTAAGATGATTTCAAATGGGGAAGTTGTCGCCGACGAAACCAAAAGTCATTTTCTATTCTTCTGGGAAGTAGTGATTGACGACAACTATTTAATTACCTATAGAGAAAACATCCTGAACGAAATTATAGATGAAAACAGGTATACAAATGAGCTTGATTTAATACACTCCAAATGTGTTCAGCGGTGCAATATATATATCAACACACTGCAGCTTGATTAAATATTTTAGCTTATAATCTCTGGAACCGATATTGTAATAATTCATAAATATATATCCTTCATTAAAAAAAAGAACCATTGTTCTGTGAGCGTGTACGTATCTGCCCAAAATATTAGCTTTGCAAAATAAAAAAAGTAAATTGAGTCAAGTTTTACTCAACAGCATTACTTGTTCAAAAGCCATGAGATCCTCGTTATTTACGCGTTCAAGCAATACTCTGCCAAAAGTGAACTGTTGTTTTTACAGTATAACACTGGCAGTCGAGATTGGAATTTAAAATAGTTCGTGGAGTTAGTGCAAACATATTTCACTTTCGGATACCAGTCTGAAATTTTATGTGGGGCTTAAATTCACATAGGAGGACAAAAAAACGCCGGGAGACACTTGATCGAAGGTCAAGGTCATTCCGTGATGACGTCATCAAAATGGCCGCTTTTACAGGTAAATACGTTCGTTTAACTGCTTAAAACTCCATCATAGATTGAAATATTGCAAAACTCAAATATATCATCTGAAAGCTCTTTAAAAGAGCTATTTAGAAAAATTTAATTTTTCTTTCTGAGGTCAAGGTCCCACCTGTAATGACGTCATCAAAATGGCCTCAAATGACGTCATCACAGGTGGGCCCTTGACCTTAGAAATAAAAATTAAATCTTTCTAGATAGCTCTTTTAAAGAGCTTTTAGATGATATATTTGAGTTTTGCAATATTTGAATCTATGATGGAGTTTTAGGGGGAGTTAAACAAACGTATTTACCTGTAAAAGCGGCCATTTTGATGACGTCAGTACAGGTGGGACCTTGACCTCAGAAAGAAAAATTAAATCTTTCTAAATAGCTCTTTTAAAGAGCTTTCAGATGATATATTTGAGTTTTGCAATATTTGAATCTATGATGGAGTTTTAAGCAGTTAAACGAACGTATTTACTTGTAAAAGCGGCCATTTTGATGACGTCATCACAGGTGAGCCCTTGACCTCAGAAAGAAAAATTAAATCTTTCTAAATAGATCTTTTAAAGCGCTTTCAGATGATATAGTTGAGTTTTGAAATATTTAAATCTATGATGGAGTTTTAGGGGGAGTTAAACAAACGTATTTACCTTTAAAAGCGGCCATTTTGATGACGTCATTACAGGTGGGCCCTTGACCTCAGAAAGAAAAATTAAATATTTCTAAATAGCTATTTTAAAGAGCTTTCAGATGATACCTTTGAGTTTTGCAATTTTTTAATCTATGATGGAGTTTACGAAATTAAACGAACGTATTTACCTGTAAAAGCGGCCATCTTGATGACGTCATCACGGGAGTTCATGACCCCTGATAAAGTGTCTCCCGGCGGTTTTTTGTTCTTATATATGTACCTAAGCTCTGTACCAAATTTCACACTGGTATCCGGAAGTGAAATATTTAGGCTGTTTTTGTCGCTAACTCCACAGACTAAAATTGTAAAACGCACAGTAATAAACTAAAACTAACATTTTTACAGTTTCTTACTGTAAAGTTAGGAATTTTAGTTTATTACCGTAAAATTTAACTGTATCATACTGTAAAAACAACGGTATAATAATACTGGCAGCAGAGATTCCAGTTAACCCATTTGTGCCCAGTAGCCTAAAAACGGGATGCTTGTTAGTTTCTGCATGCAAAAACTTGTAATGGGTATGTCATTCTACTAAAGCTGTTTTTCACAAGTTAAATCCTTCTTGAGAAAACCAGTTAGAGCCACTATTTGGATATCAGAGTTTATTTATTGACCGCTATTTTCAGACGAATCAGTCAAGCAACGATCCGGCATGGGTAGCCACAAAAAGTAAGTTTTTTTTTTTTTGCGAACTTCTTTTCATAAAACTAAACTATTTTAACATGATTTGCTTAAAATTGATCACAGATGATTTCTGTAATGTTACTTTGCACAAGTAAAGTCAAGTGAAGTCGTATTTTGCTCACATATCTGCAGAATATCCTATCAACAGGATGTTAAATAACTCAATAAATATGGCAACGGCGAACTATTTCAAGCCTAAAATGTATGTAAACCATTACAAATAAGAGTTTTAAGCGCATAAAAATTGAAAAAAATTGCTAAAAAAAAACTTGACCATAAATGGGTTAAAAACTAAAATTAGCAGTTGTACACTTTATTACTGTAAAATTAGAAATTTTTACAGTTTATTACCATAAAATAAGCTGTATTTTGCTGTAAAAACAACATTCATTTTTCCCTCATTATTTTCCCTTTTAAGGAACTACAGTTCGAAAAGGTGCCCTACTCTGTCCGCGGGAGGGCACGGTACTATTGTGTGATACTACGTAACATTAAATATCTTATTTCAGTAATTTCTACTATTACTTCCAGACATCGAAATATGTCTGTTATCATCCAAGTGACTAGCTTAGTCAGTTTGAGAATCTCCATATATTATTTCTCTAAGCCGAATCCTATACCCGGTCAAAACTCGCTCATTTCTTTATCGAATTGCATGAAAATTTATGATTTTGAAGCTTATTCCGCGGGCTATTGACGAAAATTAGACCCACCCTCTAAAAAGTGTCGGTTCGTTTTTTATTCGAACTTCAATTTTTGGGCACAAATTTGACTCTATCTAGCGGAATAATTGTCGTATCGTCTCCATTTTGATTTCATTCGAAAGATTAAAAAAAATGCGTTCTTTAGAACGTTTCTCCGCTAGCGCCGCGTAACGAGAATCTCGAAAATCCGCGTTTAAGCGACTTATAAGCGATTGAAGTTTGAAAAAGTTAAATTTTTTGCTCAACTGTTAAAATCGTTATACCATTGTTATTCAAATCAATTTTAAATGCGACATTTCAAGCCAAGGCTTAGCTCGGTAAACCTTAATTGTAACTTTTATTGTTTCAAAATACTATGGTAGTTTCGCGATAACGTTAGTATTTAGTTTAGTAGTAGCCTTGGGTATTTGATTTTAATACAGGGTATCACTTTTGTAGTAGTTGTAAAAGTGAACGTGTCTTTGGTCTCTTTGAAAAGTTGTCAGAACGACGGCAGTAAACCGCCTTAGCAGGGGAGCGAAACTAAGACACCAAATCTAACACATCCAATCGAGAACTGAAATCTTTGAACCTGAATAACTCAATTTTAAGTTTAGAGTTTTGTTTTTTTTTTTTGCGGAATTCCGCACGGGTCACCTAGTAATTTTTGATTTTAACAGAAACAGCGATATTAAATTTATTATTGCTACCGTCTCTTCTCATATATCAGCACTTAATGACGAAGAATATTTATTTTGAGCAGGGGATTTTTAACTGCAGCTAGCACATTTATTTATTTAGATTCTAGTTGCTTAACATGTAGACATCTTGCAATACTATTTGCTATATACACTGAGTTTCGAAAGAAATTGAATTTTTGAGACACAATTAATGCATCTTAAATAACTGATTGTGAATTTTTGCTGGACTTCTAAACCTTGTTTCACGTGTAAATTGTTGAAAGACTTTTGAATTGTATTGATATTTTTTTTTAGAATAACCGTTGATTAAAATTTTCAAAATTTATAATTCATAGTTGCATTTTTTAAATTTAGCATGAGCTGTATTAAACCTCAAAATGTGGATTTAAAGTCAAAAACAACACAATCAATGAGACTGAAAAACTTTTATTTATCATAGACACAGTTACAGATTTGATAGAGAAGGCAGTACAAATATAGAAATTACATTTGAATTGAAAAAAAAATGCATTTACATGTGGAAATTGCAGACAATGTTACAGGGAAATTACATAGACTGTTACATGGAAGTTACAGTTTCTAAAAATACGGTAAGGAATAAAAAATAATACATACTGGCAACAAGTAGTAAAACAAATTTTTACAGTGAGACACTGCATTAGTATCATGCACCGAATAACGAAATCATTATGACCACCACCATCTTTTTGGACGAACTCGCCTTTAGGGAGTTCTAAGCATTTTTCCTACTGTTGGGCACTGCGCAGCATAATGCGCTGCACAGTATGGAGCCTTTTATAAGCAGTTCAAATGACACTCCATTCTCACGTATCAGTGTTTACGATGAGCTTACCAAAATGATGATACACGAGCACATTCACGAACGTATAGAGTTCAGCTCTATCATGCTGTGAGCACCATTCATAAGATTTTGGTTAAGCTGAATATAATTGAAAGAATCAGGCAATCTTCTTGCCTGGAAAGAGTCTGGTCTTTTAACCCTCTGACTGTTTTGGACGTCTTATCATGTCCATTTAGCATGTAATTCTGGAACTGCCGAACCGACGGTGGGTTAAATGATCGCTTCTTGTTTTTATATGGAGTCATTTGCGAACACACCAGCAGATGATACTCTTTTGACATGGGTATGTCTGGGTGAGCTCACTGATATGTTTGTCAACTCTGCTGCATGAGCAACTGGCGAAATGTAGAGTCTTTCATAAGCAGCTTAAACGAGACGCTATTCTCACCTCTCAGTGTTCCCGGCAAGCTCAGTTAGTTAATGACTCACGAACGTATAGAGTTCAGTTCTCTCGTGATGTGAGCACTATCCATAAGCCTTTGGTTAAGCTGAATATAAATAAAAGAATCAGACAATCTTCTCAAGAGTCTGCCTTTTATATGATCGCGTCTGGTTGATACATGGAGTCATCTTCGAACACAGCAGCAGATGATACTCTTTTGACATGTGTGTACCTGGGTGAATTCACTGGTATGACGTGGAGACATTAGTCAACTCTGCTGCATGATCAACTAATGGGTGCTACGCAGCACAATGTAAAGTCTTTTATAAGCTGTTTAAACGAGGAGATATTCTCACCTCTCAGTGTTGCTGATGAACTCAATAAGTTGACGATTCACAGTAACATAAAGTTCAGTTCAGGAGGCTATGGTTAAGCTGGATATGAACAAAATACTCAGATGATCTTCTCAAGAGTCTCTGCTTTAGAGAATCGCGTCTAGTTTAAATATAGAGCCGCCTTAGAACACTCCAGCAAATGATTCTCTTTTGATATGGGTATATACCTGGATGAGCTCACTGGTATGACGCTTAACTCTGCTGCAAGATCAACTGTAGAACACTACACAGCACCATACGCAGCATAGTACAGATTCTACATCAACATCAAGATGACGATTCACTAGCACATTCACGAAGACAAAGCTCTGTTGATTCAGGAACCTACAGTTAAGCTGAGTGTAAACAAAAGAATCAGACCATTTTCTCTGGAATCAGTCTTTGAGAGGATCGCGCTTGGTTGATATGTGGGGTCGTTTCTGAACACACCAGCAGATGATACTCTTTTGATATGGGTGAGCTCACTGGTATGACGCTTAACTCTGCTGCAAGATCAACTGTAGGACACTACACAGCACCATACGCACCATGGTACAGATTCTACATCAACATCAAGATTAACTTTCACTAGCACATTCACGAAGCCAAAGTTCTGCTGATTCGGGAACCCATAGTTAAACTCAGTATACATAAAAGAATCAGACGATCTTCTCAGGAATCAGTCTTTGAGAGGATCGCGCCTGGTTGATATATGGGGTGGTTTCTGAACACACCAGCAGATGATCCTCTTTTGATATGGGTATACCCGGGTGAGCTCACTTGGGTGACATAGAGTTACTAGTCAATTATGCTGCAAAGATTATTCTGGACGAGCTACACTAGCTGGCTCTGATGGATGGAGTACTTGAGAGGCAACTCTCGTCTTTCTTTGGAATATCTAGCGTTGTGAAAAAGTTTTGTGCGTACACGTCTTAGCCGACTCTGCTGGGTACATGTGCACGCAGAGACTCTATTCTCTTTGGTTGATCTAGACTGCATGACGTTGGTAGAGCCACTGCGATTCTTTTGTTCGTAGAAATAACGCACAACGACTGAAAGAGTTTTGATAAACGTGAGGAGGATGTACCAGTGAAGAGTCCGCGCCACAAGTCTGAAGTCATGTTGAACTAGCTTGAGTGAAATAAGTATTTGTTCCTGTCGATGCCTTGACCATCCTGACTTTATGGATACGATAAACGACAGTTCAGATAACAACTAGTGCCCGCTCTTAATACCACGAAACTATCTGACAGCTACTTGAGCTTACCATGCGATCTGGCATCTGAGTCCCTCATCACGCCAGATTGCAATGATGATGTTGGGTGAACTAACACGATACTTGGTGATCATAATGTTTCGGTTGTTCAGTTAAAACAAGTAAAAAGAGTTTTAAAACACAAATGCAGCAGAGATTCAACTCACAGAAATACGAAAACTACTGACCTATCACAAGCTACCACAAAAAATACATATTTACAAATACAAGATTAGACATTTAGAGTTTCTATGAATCTATGGAACTCAGTTCTGCATTTTAAGACAAATTAACAGTACAAAGAGTTTGCAAAATATTAAAAGAATTATCAATGATTTTCAGGTATTTCAATATTTTCATATTTAACATGTAATACATTTCATTTTATTGGTTTTCATGGCATTAAATTAGCAAAAAGCGTATCTTCCCTCTATTATAATTTGTACAAGAATAAACTCAACTGAATTATTTTCCACAAAAAATCGCATAAGTTTAATATTAGTTTTTAACATAATTGTGAACGATCAAACAATCGATAAAATTTCTATTGAATAAAAATTTTGAGCTAAACAACTGACATTTTGCATACAATTGCTTTTTTTCCCAGCTTCTTCTCTACAGTTGTTTAATGCTTTAGCTCATGTGTAAAACTGATGGCTGAGGTAAAAATTTTAAGTGGCATACAAGTTCATTAAACTTTCAAAAATAAAATATCATAATTTTAACCAGTGACAGAAATAGATGGTACAGAAGCAAAAGTAAATAAGAACGAAGTTAGTCCAACATAAACCTTTTCGATGCTATTGAAAGTAGTGATAAATTTTCCTCAAGGAATGGAACTCCTCTCTAGGAAAAACACTTAAATATCAAGTTGAAATTGTGATTATTTATATGAAAATTTGAGATTTTTTAAAAACGAAGACAAAAGTGAAAAATTCCCTGTTACTTTATCATTTGCAAATACAATAAAAAAAAATTAATGCCACAATTTGCAACTTTTCTTCCCTTTGATCATAAAGGAGCTATTAACAGAAGTAATGTTAAAATTAGAATACAATATTTTGCTACTTTGTTTATTGAATTCTAATTTTAACATTCAAATACATTTTAAAATAAATTTTTAATTTAATTACACTAATTATAACAGCGTTTAAAACACGAGTTGGGACAGCACTGCTCAACTGCATTGTGCAATTTTCTTAGAGAATTTTTGACCCCATCAAATGCGTCAGAAAATTAAGAGTTTAAATAGCTCATTGAAGCTCAGCTTTTGGGATGCTTATTGCAGGGCTCTTGATAAAATACCGAATTGTTCGCTTTTCTTTAGTTAAAAAACACCAATCTTAAGTTAAATATTCATAAAGAGAATCTAAAGTTAATACATTGAGTAAGACTAACTGGATATTAACAACATTTAGAAAGGCGAACATCCTAAACTATTTTTTCTTCACTGATCCTAAAATACTTATTTACAGTTCTCTAAAAATTGACATGGTTAATTATTATTGCATAAATAATGATTTTCGACAGTTGATTAAAAATTAATTGCACTTCTCTAAAGTGAAACATGATTATTCATTGCAATAAAAAGAGGACGTTAAGACTATTATTAAAAAATAGATGCACCTCTCCGAAATTTAACGATATTTCACAACACATTACAGCATAAGTAAAGTTTTTTGACCACTGATTGAATTTTTTTTAATTGCACTTCTCTAAATTTGACATGGTTATCTATTTTAACATTAATAATGCAATTTAACTATTAATTCAAAAAACATAAATAAATGAAGTTTTTCATTTTTAGGTAAAAATGCAATTTTTTTCCTAGAAATATTACACTAATAATATTTCTTCTAAGTTAGTTACTAATCTATAAAATGAATCAAAAAATTCGAAAACTACTCTTAAGTTTAAAAAAAAATCCTTTCAATATTTTTTGAAACAAAATAAATGCATTTTCTAATTAACAAACAAACAGACAAGAAACAAAAAAAAGTTACACAATTGAGCAAAAATCTAATTATAAACAAATATGAACACAAAAATGAGCAAAATATTTACAATATACGTATTTCACAAGTAAAATAGAGCACCGTACTATATCATAGCAAATTCTTCTTACGATTTTGTTTACAGAAAAGAAAAATGCAGTTTTCAAAATATTAGAAGAAAAACGTGAATCATATTTATACAACACTGAATCACTTCCATTCAAAAAGTATAAAAGTTAAAGCATGCTGGATAACAGAAATGTTCAAGGGGGCTGTCTATAAATTTATATCCCACTTTTTCCAACGCATTTGAAAATCTTTCACCCCATTGTTACAAAATGTTCACCGTATGCCCTATCCCATGCCACGCTATGCTACAAAAATATATTGAAGTATAGAAATTTTAAATTTCGACCAAGATATGACGAGCCGCAATTTTTGTCTCTCCCTCTTGTCCCATACTGTTTTCCCTCTCCAACCGGGATATAATTTGTGGACGACCCCTAACTCATACTGTAAGCAATATTCATACATGATTCAGTATTCAATGTAATCAGAACAATGCATCATTCTCTTCCCACTATGTACACATAAGGCTTCGAAGAAGCATCAAAAATTACACCCTAACTTGACCATTGCATTAAAGTACAAGCAATAATCATTAAAATATTTTAACGCATTTCGTAAATACAATTCAAAGCTGCCATATTCTACAAATAGTGAAAAATATTTGCCATTTCAGTCATTGCAGGAAACAAGGGCAGTACAGACGCAGCAGAACGAACATTGTTTTGAGGTAGCGCTTAAAATAGGAATCGCGAGAATGTTTCCTTTTTCAAAGAGTACTATTATCGAGAAAAGTCGAAACTTCCATGTATCGAAAATCCTCATATCGAAATTTCTTAATATCGAGCTTTTAGCCGCGTTTTATGCGCATTACATGGAGAAAAATGCTTACATCTTGAAACATTTTTCATGGTGTAGATTTTATTTAAATTAAGAGTTAGAAGATTTTTGGTAAAATGTTCAGTGAAGTAAATCACAGAAACGTTTCAAGGTTTAAATGTTTAGAAAACTTCGTATTGTGAGACATTCGTAGTTTTTCTTTGTGCCTGAAGAATATAAACATGACAAATTTATAGCCACTATTTAGATTACAGTGCTTTTAATTGGCACCATTATATTTTCTTATTATTGTAATTCATATTTTAACTATTTACGTTTATATACTCTTACTCTCATGAAAATTAGAAATAGAGCTTCATATCAAAACATTCGCTTCAATTTTTTGTTTTGAAAGTAATTATGATGTAACGTCAAATTGCTTCGATGTGTTGAAATTTCTTTATGCTGCATTTTTTTTTCTGCCAATTTGCTGCTTCGATACATGAAAGTCCGACTGCATTTGACATTTAAAGTAACTTCTAAATCTTTTAAATATACAGCAGTCAGCAGAATGATCTAAACATTTCTGCTACTTTCAATACATAAAAAAATGAATTTCGAAAACATGTTTCGAATCACGGAACCAGTACTTATCTATCTTCTTCAACAATACTCCAATCATTTAACGCATCTGTAGCTAACGTTCTTACTATGCATTTTAGTATTAAAAAAGTACATCTTCAAAGTGCATTTTCAATTACTTATCCCTTCTTAATTTCTATTCATTTCTCATATCATTTGTCTTATTATTTAACGTATCTGACTTCTTGTTACAAAAAAATTTGAAGTAAAACTGGTAAAACTCCTTTCTGAAAACAATTTAACTGCGAAACAAACCTTTTGCTTAAGCTAGAATTATTGATACTACAGAATAACAAGTGTGCAGCTTGTGACAGTTGTGCATGCAAAAAACAAGGCTGCAACTTGTGATTTTAATTGATAGCTAGAATGTGTATTTTTAAATGAAGAAAGGAAAAAAAACGAAAAAGTTTATGAACGATTTTAGGAACTCAATTTTTGAGCTTAAAAATAAAATATCACATTCTAGAAACGCTTTAAAGAAACTATGCGGGGACTTTATATAACATACAGGAACTTTTAAGTGACTAGCAAATACAGAGTATTTATCAGTTGTAATTTGGTATTTTAGCATATTTATTTTATTTGCAAACAAATAGCTTTCTTGAATCTTAAATTATTCCCTAACATTAAAGGAAAGATTTTTTACATACATTTGCTCATAAATTGCAGTAATCGTAATAAAAACTTATTTTTTGATTGTGGAACATTATCTGCTTATAGAAAATAAGCAACTGAAAATATTATTAAGTTTAGTAATTTAGTGATTACATTTCGTTTGAGCATTGTCAGCATAATTAATATGTAACGTAAGCAATTTAAAATAAGCTTGTCGTTTTATAATTTAGAGTAACAGCACTTTACTTCAGCGTTGTCATCGTATTCAATATTAATTTAAAAATAAATACGAGAAAAAAAAAATCATGCGGTATAGTTTCTCAAAGTTACAGTACATCAGCACAAAATAGTATTGTAATAGAGTTTTAAAATTCCATTTCGGAAATATTGGTTTAGGTTACAGAACTCATCACTTAACTCAGTTTTGCACAGTATAACACAGTAACCAAATTACAACACAGTTTTCCTGCAAATTTTGGGCTGACAGATATAGCATGCTGGTTATTTGAGGCAATACAATTCTTTTTTTGTTTTGTATTTAGGTAACATTTTGAGGTATAAACTTGGGTAGGTAATTGTTTTGCAACTACCAAGCATTTTATTCTTTTTTTTCCACCCTGTTGATGAAATGACTTCAGTGGTTGATTGAAAAAAAAAGGGGGCTGGGAAATTCTAACGAAGTACATAAAATAACTCACACGCTAAAAAATTGTGTAACCTTTTTCCGTAAAAGCGCTAGGAGCATTCTGCGTCCAAAGCCGCCTCCAATGCAATGGCTTTACTCGGTTACTTTAAAATAGGCGGCGTATCAAGATAAAAAATTTTGCGTCGTCTCCATGGAAACGAAAGAAAACAGCTCCACTCCTTTTACTTCTTTTTACGTAGTAAAGGAAGAATTGTGATCGCGAAAAAAAATCACTCAAATTTGAGTCTAAATTTTGATTTTGCTCACCCCCGAATGAATGTTCAGTAGTTTTTTCGACCTGTCAGCACGTGCATATGTACCTACCAACATATAAGCAGAAGAAAAATCATTTTCACCCATCCCCGAGTTAATTACGGGGTAACCCCGAGTTAATGCCGCCGGACTAAGGTTACAAATATTTTTTTAGTGCCAAAGATTTTCTGGTTCACAACATGCCCACGTGATGTCTCTAGTGATTTGTAAGGCAAACATGTTTAGAGTGTCATAGGATGAGATCCCTCTGAAGTTCAAAACAATGATTGAAAAGATGGCTTTCGAACACTCAGTAATGATATGTGAATATGGGCAAACACTTGGGGTTACACAAAATTGTGTTGCAGTCCATGATCGCAAATAAAAGAGCAGACAAAAATCACTTTAACCTAGTTTCACCATTGTAAATGCCAGTACAAATAAAAAGTTGATGTTACAATAAATGACGTGCAGAGGTAGCAGTTTTTTATAGTGAGTTAAATAACGTAATGATATCACAGGCAACAAAATATACTTCTAACAGATTTGAAACTCTGATCAGAAAATGAACACCTAAAAATTGTTTTATTTTCCGAATTTTTCAATATCTTTAAAAATTTTAGCAACTAGAGCAGAAGAGTGAAAGCATTTCTATTTCTTTGGTAGAATCCGATTTTTTTTTCTTTTAAAGTAGCGCAGAAACCCAGCCTTTACTAGCAAACACAACCTTTTCTAGTCAATCAATTAACGTGTCAGATTATTATTATTATTATTAATAATATTTTTTTTTTTTTTTTTTTTGATTTGTTGAAAACGAAAATTTTACTTTTATTCGCATTCTATAATTATTTTACCTTCATTTTTTATTTTATATTAGCCTCTAATCACTTCTACTTTGTTCGCATTGTTTTTCGAGTAGTTTTTTTTTTCTTTTCGCTATTTTAAATTAAGTTTGCTTTTATAGATCTGTTTTTTTTTTTTTTTTTTAACTTTTTTGAACTGTGTGGGAAGACGTTATTGTTGATCGTTTTTCAAGTTAAAAAAATTCATTAAATTGTCAAACCTCCGGGTTTTTTACGTGAATTTCGAAATTGATTTTTGCAATTTTCTATGATTTTCTTAAATGTTTATTATCTTATACATTATTATTAGGATAATAAAATTTTATGAGCTATTTTTTAAATTAATTTATGATTATCGTTGCTTTGTAAAAAGAAGGAAACAAAAACCCCATTTGTCGGCAAATGTGTTTTTAACAGAAAACCTGAGTTGATTTTTTTCAAAAAAATATACGTGTTTAAAACGGTGGAGACTTAAATCTTCTCCAAAAGCTTTGGCTAGTTCGCAGGCAGTGGCTTACATAGCGCCCCCGCGGCGCACGAGGTTTGAGGGAGCACAATCCAGGAAAACATCACTATGAGTTATATGGGATTTTTTTTTTTTTTTTGAAGTTTAATAGGGTGGTGGAGGGAGCACTTTAGTCTATGTACACTACTGTTCGCAGGTTAAGAATGGTTGCAAAAAGCTGCTGTGGGATGTTCATTTTCCAATCAGACCTCGTTATCAGTGTTTTTTCAAATAACAAAAGTGACTTATGCCAAGCTCATAAATTTCAGTTCTGGCAATGCTGAAATGCGCCGTAAGGTAAGTAAAAACTTAAACCGATCATTCCAAGACATATGACAGAAGATTTCTTATTTTATAGCGAATGAAATCGTCCTGCTCCACATGGGCAGACCTTTCTGACTGCGAGCTACTTCTCATCGAGCTGATAAGTCTTCCGTGTTTCCTGAACACCACTTCAATGACGAATAACAGATTTGCCAGCATATCTCTATCAATCGGAACATTATTATTACGGACTTCATTGCACAATCTAATGAAACTTTCATCGAATTTGCTTTCTTCGCAAAAGCTATCACTTATGTTATCAGCTTCTGGTGCTTGATCCGGAGTTGGTTGAGTTCTTTCTTTTTCGGTTTCATCTGTTGAAGTTGAAGGTTGCGAGCTGAAAGTTTCGGTTTCGGCTGCTGTTGCAAAATGCTCGTTTAGCAGCAACAGCGAGCCGACCAAATCACGAAGAGCTTCGGGTTTATTCACTGAGTTTGCTGGCCGATTGTCGTTTGCATGTAGCAACATCGAATGGTCAGATGTTTCCGATGAAAGCAAATATGTGCTGAGGAATGACGCTAGTGAGATAGCTTCTGCTATAGAATAGTAAGAATAGGTAATAGGGTTTCCGGTACAAGATGAGAAATAACTTGGTGGGAAAAGGAACGATAAAAAGGAACTTGGCATATGAGGTACGGAACTTGGGTTGAAAGGTGCATAAAATGGGTAAGGAGAAGGAAAATGACTTGGATTAGCAAAATGTGGGCTAAAAAATGGGAAATGATGTGTGTTGAAAGGTGAGCTGGTGCTACTATGTGCTGAAGGCGTGGTACTGGAAGGTGTTGGAGATTGTGGACACCAAGAGGAGGAACTACTTTCACTGTAGGGTGGAGATGAATATCCAGTGTCCGTCTGTAGTTCAGAGGATACTGAAGTGTCCTCGATAACCTTAGGAGTATTGGTATGAGCAGTGTCATCACTTTCGGTGTGCACTTGCTGAGACGATTTGGATTCAATTTGAGTGGAAACAATTGTTGGGATTTTTTCGGTGTCTGTTGTGCTTTTAGAGTTTTCAGAAGTAAAAACGCCAGCAGCATCTGATGGGGTTGTTGGCTCATTATAGTCTGTGAAGGAAGATGAATCACTAGATTCCTGCTGCAGTTCAGATGATGTTGAAGTGTCTTGGATAACCTTTAACATATTAGTACGGGCAGTGTCATCACTTTCGGTATATACTTGCTGCGACGGTTTGGATTCCATTTGAGTAGAAATAATTGTTGGGATTTTTTTGGTGTCTGTTGTGCTTTTGGAGTTTTCAGAAGTAAAAACGCCAGCAGCTTCTGATGGGGTTGTTGGTTCATTACAGTCTGTGAAGGAAGATGAATCGCTAATTTCCTGTTGCGGTTCAGATGATGTTGAAGTGTCTTGCATAACCTCAAACGTATTGGTATGGGTAGTCGCATCATTTTCTGTGTACACTTGCTGGGATGGTTTAGATTCAATTTGGATGGAGATAATTATTGGACCTTTTCCGGTGTCTGTTGTGGAGTTTTCAGAAGCAAAAATACCTGAAGCATCTGATGCGGTTATTCGTTCATTATAGCCTGTGAAGGAAGATGAATCGCTAATTTCTGGCTGCGATTCAGATGATGTTGAAGTGTCTTGCATAACCTTAAACGTATTGGTATGATCAATCTCATCATTGTCGTTGTACACTTGCTGAGACGGTTGGGATTCATTTTGAGTGGGAACAATTGCTTGAATTTTTCTGTCGTCTGCTGTGCTTTTTGAACTTTCATAAGTGAAAGCACTAGCAGTCTCTGACGTTTTTGCTGAGGCAATATTGTCTTTGAAAGACGTGTCAAGCTGCGAAATATCAGTTCTGTTCTCATCTGGAAGTAAAAGACTATCTTCGCTTGTTGATGCATACTGAAGTAATAGTTCAACTGAGATCAATTCTGTCGCTAGTCCTTTATTTGAAGAGGCTTCATGCGAAGCGTCAGCTGCTGGGTTGCAACAGGTCTCTTGGGACCACCCATTGGTACTTTCCTTTTTAGAGGATTGCTCTTTAGCTCCTAGAGGGGTGGTGCTGTCACAGTTTGTTTCAGGAATCTCAGTCTTATCTTGATTTTCCAATTTTTGCAGGGATTCTGTGAGAGATAGTTCTTTCCTTCTCTCCGACTCGGAAAGGCCTGAGTTCGACTTCGTCGGCGTTTCCATCGCGAGACGCAAAGCCTCCATCTCATCGAATAATGTATAACCTTCGCCATGTTTTCGAGGTTTCTTTACAACCTTGAACTCAGCATCAGATTTTCTTTTTTTCGCGTGCATGTGCACGCCATGATTTTCATGAGAATTTCCCGGACCATTCATTTCAGATTGTGTTTTTGTATTTACCAAAGCGGGTCGACATTTCAGTTTTGAATTTAGCTTTGGATCCGATGCACCCTGTTCATTTTTCTTGACTTCTGTTTTCGATTGAGGTTGGGTGAATTCTTTCAAATTCTCCCTCTTAGCATGCTTACTCCATTTTAGGTGATGTTCAGCTTTCTTATTGCTTTCTTCTACAGATCTGTTATAATTTTCTTCAAATTTCAAACCCAATTTAAGTGTTCCGGCTGTCTTTGTTTTCTGCATTGAAGACTGAGTGTTACTACTTTTAAGAGAACTTCCAGAATGGAGATTTTTGCTGTCATTATGTTTAATACTTGTCATGTTATTTGGTTTGACATCACTCAGCTCTTTACTCGTTTTTCTCTTCTCTTGAGGATTTGATAAGCTTCTGCGTGTTCCAAAAGGCTTCACGATTTTCCTTCCATCATTTTCCTGCTTACTTGCAGGTCGCTTCAGTTTAATTCTTAGTCCCTTAATTTGTCTTGATTGAGATGCCTCGAAATTCTTCTTGGGCGGGGGGTGGAAAGTAATTTTTTACTGTTAATAAAGTCGTCGTGACTAAATTTAATGTTTTTAGTTTTATTTTCATCTGTGGACAGTTTCCGTTTTCTGTTGTTTTTCTCTAGTTGCAACTTTAGAGAATCAAGAGAGACAGCTGGAATCAAATTTGGATTATTCATAACCGCGTTTGTCGATCTATTGCTCACTTTTTCATTTTCTTGGGGATTCACTGATAAGTTCGCTTTCTGAAGAGGTTTCTCTGTCCTTTTAATCTGAGGCATGGTTCCAGCTTCTCCAAGACGTCTAACGTGTGGTTCCGCATTAAGTTTAAACCTTTTCCGAACAACATTTATTACCTTCCCGTTTCTTGTTTTCATCATTGGTAACTTTATCCTCCTCGTGGCTCTCCTTCGACGTCTGAAGGGAATAGGAGTGTCACGATGTTTTAGCGCTCTCCTTCTAGAAAGGAAATTTAAATAACCATTAGCTTTGTTCTTCCTCGCCGCGATTCCACTTCGGTCAAAAAATAATCTATTTCTGAGGTGAGAGCGTCTTGCTTTTCGATATCTCACATGAGTGCTGGACTTCTGGTGAGAACCGGCGGGTCGCTTCGCGCCATTCACACCAGCTTTATTTCCCAAGTCATGTTTTCCACCATTTTTCTGATTACTGATGGTTAGTAGTTTAAGTTTGAAGCAGTTTTTCTCTTCTTCTGGGCGATGGAGATTGTTTTTGTGGTCATAAAAAGCGGGAGATGACAAGCCCACATTATCAGAGAATCTATTCACAACTGAAGCATGACTTGGCACGTTTTTAATCCGTTGCCACTCTTTACTTTTCTTTGAATATCGGTCCAAATGTTCCCGATCCAGACAGCTGGAAGATAATTTTTGTTTGAAAGTTTTCCATATCCGGTCGGATTCAGAGTCTGAATCTTCATTTGTGGCTGAAGAATACGTTCTTATTCTCCGTCTCAAGACCTTAAAACTCTTCTTCCGGTCGGATTCAGAGTCTGCATCTAAATTTGTGTCTGAAGAATACGTTCTTATTCTCCGTCTCAAGACCTTAAAGCTCTTCTTCCTACGAGGCGAACTTGGTTTTTTGATGAAATTAGCTAGTGAGAATTTCCTTTTCAAGGATTTTTTCCTGATTTGACTCTTTGTTCGCTTCCTTCTCCGTCTTCTTATGTTTTTCTTTTTTGGTGTTGCTGGTTCAGCTGAAGCTTCAGCAACCAACCTCTTATGTCCCTCCGAATCTAGACCGACATCGGGCAGCACCACTCTGCAAGCGCGCATCCTGTGCATTGATCTCGTGAAGATGCGCGAATTTTCTTCAATCGACGAATCCCTGGTTCGTTCCTGGTCATCATTCTCGATATTGTTTACGTCATTATCTGGACCGAGTAGTGTAACAGAATTTTCCTTCTCAGGTAATATGTCAGCTGCTTCAACTTCAGCAACAGATTTCATAATTTCTGCTTCACTCTGCGAAGTGCTCGCCTTCTCACTTCCTTCTTCCATATTACTTTCTAAATGAGTCCTGTGGCGTTCATCAACACTGGATATCAAATCTTCCAGGGAAATCTCGATGATCTCCATGTTTGAATCATTTATCTCGTCTATTACTTCTCTCTCTGAGACAAGTGTTTCTTCGCTAGCGTTTTCTGCCATATTCTGTGATTTCTGAGTTTCCCAGCTTTCATGGGAAAGGGAACTTACTTTTTCTATTAGAATGTTGGCCGTTTCTTGCTCGTCTTGGGAAGTAATGTCTCGCTCGGAGGGAAGACCATCATCGCATGCATCTAATTCTGTAATTTCCACACTTCTAGCACAATCGGAAGTTCTGATTTCCTCACGTGACTCTGATGAGGTTGGAGTGGCACCAGAGACTTGCTGCTCGCCTGGAGACGTCACGATTTGTTCCTGACTTTCACCTGAAGAAGAAGGAATCTCACCTGAAGAAGAAAGAATCTCACCTGAAGAAGAAGGAATCTCACCTGAAGACGAAGGAATCTCCATAATGTCGTCATCATCTTTTGAAATATCGATGCATTCATACACAATACGAATTTCGTCATCAGAACCCTCTCCATCTGCTGTTTTCTCTGCTCCGTCCTTGAAGTTAGAACCATCACATTCACCTTCATTCGCGCCCGAAGTGCTTTCACCATCCGTAGCTACTACCTTTCGAATTTCGTTTCCAGCTTTCTCGTTGGGTTGAGAATTTCCGGGACTATCGCCATCTGTATTGTTCTCTTGTATCTTTGAAGTCTCAGTTTCGGAACTCTCATTCCCTAAACTCTCGTCAGTTGCCTCGACAGTGGACGCCTCTTCTACTGCGGTCGGATTCGTCGTTTCTCTGGCTGGAAGAGAATGTTTCCTGCAATGTCGTTCAATTAAGCGCTTTTCCAACTCACTTTCTTGCTCTTCGAGGACAGGGAAATGACTTTTCTTCGTTCTTGACAGAAGATTCTCCCGAAGAGTGGCTCTATGTCTGTTAATGTAATCTTTGCATTTTACTTTTTGATTTTCTTGCTCAAGTTTCTCAGTTCTCGTTTTTTTATAACAATCTTTTACATTTCCGAGATTATCAAAAGTTAATTTTGGAAGAAAATTGTGGTTCAGTAATTTATCTCTGAAATTAGTTGTATTGCAAGTATTCTCCGAAGTCTCTTCGCAAGGATCACGAGAATCTGACTCATGTCTTCTTTTTTTTCCTCTGTTTCTAAGCGATATTTTTTCATCGTCGAATGAAATACCCTGAGCAGCTTCTCCAGCAGAGACATTATTATCCACGGTGCCCTGATCGGTAGCGTTGATTTCTTCTCTCTGTTGCTCAGAACAAGACTCTAAAACTGATTGTTTTGAGCAGTTACTCTTTGAACTACCTTCTATATTTTCAGAAAATAAATATGAAAACTCTGAAGGATACATGAATCTATGCAAAGTCTCTTTTAGATTGAAAAAACGGTATATTTGCTTGCATAAATTACTTAATGAAAAATTTAGTAAAGTGTAAAGTGTTATAAGAAATAAATGATTTCCTAATACTGCATCAGTTTTTTCTGCAGAAACAGTAAAATGAAAAGTTACTTCAAGTATTTGGTTTCCTGAAGTGAATTGAATAATAATTTGATTGTTTTCGCAGCAAAAATATACGTGCGTAAAATGAATTTCCATGGTGTCACCTTGTTCAATTTCTGCAGCAACACCCGTTTGTGTTTCGGAACACCGTACTAGCCGAAATTCTGGTGGAAATACAATATATTCACTTCTCATTTCTGCAGCCGCAGCTGTTGGTAGTTTCAAACTGACTACCATTCGTTGTGCTTCGGAGCCAGTAGCTGACTGACCACAATCTGAAGGAAAATAATTTTGCTCAGTTTGTTCGTGGGAGCACCCTGTACTTTCCTGCTTGTTTTCCTCACTATTCCAGTGCTTGTTTGAGATGGTGTCCTGGAGTCCAGTCCTATCTCTCACTGCGTGCGTTACTTGAGTACAAGGTCCTTTTCTTTCTATGTGCGAATCCTCAACTTGGTTTTCTCTAGTTGTGATGGGATATCTATTTTGTTCTGTTATAGTAACCTCTACACTCTGTTCCTCTTCGTTATCAGCGTTCATATTACTCTTTATTTGACTACGCACTGTAGTTATGGTTAGGCACGAATCACTTCCTTCACTTACTACTTGATAGAGACTGTTCTGTTCTCCTGCATTTTCTTCTTCAAGTAAATTGTCATCCCGTTCAGAATAGTTTGTCAATGAACACAATATTACATCTTTCGATCGGGAGTCTGGTTCTATATTTTGCACTTGCTCTTCAAAACCAGTAGAGTTGTCTGCCTCTGAAAAAGGGGCTACATCATCCGAACGTAAGTCATCCGGTAACGAATCATAAGCTGTTTGAGGAAAGGTATATGCTCCTGGTAGGCTATTTCCTGCACTATGATTCAGTTCACCATCCACACTCGAAGTTTCTTCTGTTTGAGATTCATTTACTTCTATCTGAGACTCTTTCGCTGAACGATCATCTGATGAAACAGCAGGTGAAAACCAGCAAGAGATAGTTTGCGTGTGATAAGAGATTGTTTGTGAACAGATTTGGGGGGCGTTTTCAGTAGCATATTCCACCTGCATAACAGGATCGGCACCATTCTGCGGCTCAACGGGCCGCACAATGAGGAAGAGATGCGGATTATGCTCTAAACTATCCGTATTACTTTGCGAAGAAACAGCTGGCGATTTCTTATCGACAATATCTTGTTGTTCAGTTTCAGAAACTGAAAAACTTTGTCGCGGAGAGGGTGGATGGTTAATTTCTGCCCCTGGATCGCTTCCTGCACAGTCTGCAGCTTCGGATGAGGAACACTGTTTTGCTGAAATTATTTTAACTTTATTTTTGAAAGTAATTTGGGTCGTCGTGACTTCCAGCCAATAGGAACAAGGTTTGACATTTTCTGTCAGAGAACCACTTTCTGATTCACTGCTATTTTCCACGGGCTGTATAGATTGATTATTTTGTGCGTTGTCTACGTTTGAATCAGCTGGTACGACTTCATATACATCAGTGTTTTCAGCTTGAACTGATATGCCTCCTGGCTCTCCAAAGTTTATTGCTATTGGTAGTCCATGCCGATTGAAGTATAGTATCTGTGCTGTAGTCCATGGCATTCCTACAGTTACCATTTCATTATTTTCAGCAGTTTCTTTATCATTACTTGGTATAATTGCTTGCACAATTGAAACATTCTTTTCTGATGACCGATTGTCTTCATATACCATTTCATTATCAGCAGTTTCTTTAATATGACTTGGTATAATTGCTTGCACAGTTGAAACATTCCTTTCCGATGACCCATTGTCTTCATGCTCTGTTTCAGCAACATGAACTGTCAGCTGATTGAGAAGCACAGTTATTTCCTCATTTAAATCATATTCCAAGTGCCCATGTGTTCCAAAAGGGGTAGATGTTACTGATTGAGTAGTTTTCTCAGAGCTGTGAACAGTATTTTCCTGACATGGAGCGACTTCCATACATTCTTCTGGTGAAGCGTTTTCCGAACAATGCGTTCTTTCAGTCTCATCAGTCAGATTCACTGTCTGTATATGACGAAGTAGTATTACGTCTGAGTCACATTCTGAGCTACTTGGTGTTTCGCTGTTCGAAATATGTTGAACATTCTCTTCAGGCTCAACTTCGGTCGTCTCAACAGCCTGTAAATGAGTGCTCGGCTCAGTTATTTTCTCATTCAGATTTTTTTGAACATCGTTCTCAATTTTTTCAGAAAAGATTCGCCATAAAACATTTTTCACATCAGCTTCATGCCCAGCTTCTTTACTCTTGAAATCATTATCGTTTAAGTTATCCAAATTTTCATTAGAACAGTTTTGCAAGAACTGAAAGTTGTCTTCAACTGTTGCAGCAATGTTGGATATATGTTTTTCATTCACCGTGTGATCATCTTCTTCATCTTCTCTGTTGACTGCAAAAACCACTGATGTGTTTCCAGATTCATCGGAATTCCGAAACTTCATGGTGGTATAATTTTGGTTAAGAGACACACTTTTTTTGTTGTTGGTTGAAGCTTCAATGACGGAATGTTCCTCAACAGAGTTGTTGACTTCAGGCTCACTTGTTGATGATTCATCTCTATACGCATTGTTTTGTTCCTCAACAGAGTTGTTAACGAATGCTGTAGGCTCACTTTTCAATAGTCCATCTCTATCCGCATTGTTTTGTTCCTCAACAGAGTTATTAACGAATGCTTCAGGCTCACTTGTCGATGGTTCATCTCTATCCGCATCGTTTTGTTCCTCAACAGAGTTGTTGACGAATACTTCAGGCTCACTCGTCGATGGTTCATCTCTATCCGCATTGTTTCCTTCATCACCACTGTCGGCTACGATGGCTAACACTGTGTTTTCTTGCTTCGCAATCACATTGGTCTCGTTATTCTCTAGCCGGCCATTGCTACTCCCACTTAAACGTTTTCCGTCAATACTCAAATTCCCCAGTTCTTGAAAAGGACACCTTGTTAATGTAACTTGATACATTCTCTCATCGCTCAGCTTTTTGACAATTTGAATATTTAGCATTCTTCTGTTGGACCTAATCCTAGATTTCCCATTCTCGGAGCTATCTCCTGCCCCACTTGTTGCGGTAATTAATACATTATTACCATCACTAGAGTGATCCACCGGAACGTAGTTAAACTGCCATGCAAGAAGATTCATCAACTTACGAATTGTACATTCATCGCAAGTATATATCTTCGATAACGACTTATATTTAATTCTCGCAGGTTTTGTCAGGAACTTGGTGATATGTTCAAGACCCCTCACAGATCCAGAATCCATGGGGCGTACATCTTCATTTGAACTGGTATCTTCATTTGAAGGAGTACCTTCCATTTTGGTTGATTTTTAGCGATGCTCACTTAAGGGACTAAACAATTCTTAGCGAATGTCATCGTGCTCACAACCTATAGGAGCTCAAGTGACGAAAGGAGCCAGATTACGTCACACCAAACTTTAATGTTGAGAACCAGTAAAAGCGGGAGAATTATCATTGAAAACATTACATTTTGATATTTTTTGAGCAATTCTCTTGACAAAGAAGGAGTAAGTTTAAGATTTTGGTTTATGAGCTTACCAAAGTCACTTTTTAGAAATCCATTGCTATAAGTCCATTCATCATATGTACCAATAACATTTACCATTATTTTCACTATTTTGCATCATTATCCTTTTCAAATCCTCACATCGTTCATGAAAAATGTTTCAAATATAGCATGAAAACGTTCTTCATATTGAAATACAGTAGATATACTGTCATAGTTATAAAAATAAATATTGAAATATACATCCTTTAGCTACTGCAAGCGGTTGTTCCCTTTCAACTCTGGAAAAATAAAAAAGAAAAATAAATCAGTACAGCATAATACAACATATTTAGTTAAATGTTTGTTTTTGAAAGCATACAGTATTTGAACTTTGTCAATTTAATATGAAGTTCCTTAAATAGAAAATTATTTTTTCAATAACAAGGAGTTGAATTAAACTTATATACACTGCTCGACATTGAAAATGCAACACCAAGAAGGAGTGGTCAGAAATTGATGAAATTTGGTAAGAAGACAGAGACAGCATGGAACAATAAGTGATATTTATTTCAAAATAAATAAGCAAAATTTAGAGCGAGGACGGCGTCGGCTCAGTAAGAAGTAGGACCAACGCGGACAGCGATGCACGAAGAAACACGTCTAGGCATGGAGTCAATAAGCCTGCGGATGGTGTCCTGAGGGATGGCACTCCATTCCCTTTCATCCATTTGCCACAGTTCGTCCTCTGAACGAGGCAGTGATAGGTTCTGCAAACGGCGTCCAATCACGTCCCACACATGTTCGATTGGTGACAAGTCAGGAGAGTATGGTGACCTGATTCGAGCACTGTGAGGCCGGGCGTTATCCTGTTGAAAAATTGCATTTGGCAGACCCTGAAGGTAGGGGATTGCCACCGGCCGCAGTACATTATCTACATATCGTTGGGCCGTCATAGTGCCCCGAATACGAACTAGAGGTGATACGGAATTGTATGCAATAGCGCCCCAAACCATTTTGCCACGTTGTCGCGCTGTGGGGCGTTCCACAGTTACTGCCGGATTCGATCTTTCTCCACGTCGACGCCACACACGTATGCGATGACTATCGCTGGACAAACAGAAGCGGGATTCATCTGAGAACACTATGATTTGCCATTCTGCCATCCACGTCGCTCTGGTCAGGCACCATTCCAAACGTTGGAGTCTGTGCTGTGAGGTCAATGGCAGTCTTCTTAGTGGGCGCCATGATTGCAGGCCACGTGCAACCAGTCGACGGGAAATGGTTCTGGTCGACACAGGAACATCCAGGGTACCTTGCACGTGCTGCAGAATCGACGTACAAGTGACTTGCGGGTCCGCCACAGCTTGTCGGTGAATCCGTCGATCCAAGCGGTCTGACGTCACTCTGGCTGCACCTGCA
>JAXGGA010007604.1:0-61645 GCA_038373865.1 Uloborus plumipes
GATAACAATAAAGGAAAGAATAATAAAAAGCATTTTGAACCGTATCAAGCTACGTGGAACGATGCTAAATTCAAACACATAGTTTAGTTGAACATGTCAAAAGGATATAGCAAATGCAAGTTTTAAATTGAAAATATCGGAAAGTTATCACCTACAACCCATCTACCCTTTTTTAAATGGAACTGTTCGCGAGTGCTTAGGACATCATCTTCCTTGGGGAATGGGCTTTATGGTTAAGTGAAATTATTATGAAAAAAAACAACAATAATAAAATTACATAAGTCTATTAATTGCTGACAATAAATCAAAATAATAATAGCAAAAAAAAAAAGAAAACTTTAAAATAAAAAATATTTTGTGGGCGCCAGTTGGGAGGGCGCACTGGGATTTGTCCCAGTGAGCCAGTCCATCCCTGGAGCTATAGTGTTGGCAGGAATGATGTTTAATAGCCACATTGACCTCCACATCTTTGAGCTGGGGGTCTGTTGCAACGAAGCACATATCATTAGTATTAAAGTCTTACAATCACTTATTTCGAGGTGTTGTAGGTAATGTATTCCTATTCATGGATGATAATGCGCTGTGTCACCGTGTGGTCTTAGTAGAGGACTTCCCTCAAAAAGTGATGCTACCCAGTGCATGCAGTGACCTCCTTGAATCCCTGATCTGGATCCCTTCAATTTTATATGGCATATGCCCGGGAAACAAATTACAGCTCTTCCACACCAATCAAACTTCGTTCCAGAATTCAACAGCAACCTCCATAATGCTTGAATCTCTCTAAGGTCCTCACAACTCATCCACAATCTATTAGAAAAGAAAAGAAATCTTTGTCCTGAATGCGTGGTACAAGAGACGCCTCACATTTTATTAAACTGCTAAACTGACTTTACGTCAGTCCATTTTTCTTTCGAGCTTTTTCTTTGCCTAATAAAGATGAATAATATCCCTCTTTTGTATTGTTCTTTGTTGTTATAACTTACATTTGTATTCTCCGTTTTTTTCCATTCTGACTTGCAATGTCTTAAATATTTTCATCATCATCAATAATGCTTTACTTTTGAACACTAGTGATATATGTATCATAGGTACTTTAGAGTTAATAAAAAATAGTCCGAAAAATAACCCTTGAAAGAATAAAAGAAATTTAAAATGTACGATAAGGTAATGTAATTACTTTTTGAAGAAGGATCAATGATTATTAGTCAGAAAAATTCTGAAGGTTGCTAAAAAAATCACAAACATTTATTGAAATGTGCCCTTTGACAGTATTCAAAGCTTTTCTTCTTCTTCATAGACGCACAAAATAAGTTTTAAAAGGAGCATGTGAAGAAACTCTAGTTGACTTTTTTCTTCACAAAGTCTTATTCCCATCTTTAAAGAATCTCTTGAACAGCAACTTCCCACTTTTTAAGCAAGCGATATTTACACAGAGAGCATGAAAAACTTCAACGTTCGTTATCACTTTTCTCGTCTGCACAGGGGTGTCGGTGTGCAACGAGGGGCGTCCGTGCGGGCGAAGTGCCCCGAATCTGGCAATGCTCCCAGTGCTGGCAAATCGATAAGCGGGAATTTCCCATTCCCGTTCCCGTCTTAGCCCAATTTGGCCATGCATGGCCGCCTCCTTCTTAACGGACGTTAGAGGGAGGATTTCTTCCGATAGATCAGACGATTTTTTTTTCTATCTGCCGGGGGTAGGCAAGAATTGCTCGCTTGTTAGGTCCTGAGAACGTTAAAGCTCCTATTTGATTATTCTATCTTTTTATTCTGTATCCCCGCTTTTCTTTTGTTTTTTAAGATACTAGCGAGCAAAGTAGCTCAAAAGCTTTTTTTTTTTACTCCTTCGTTTTATTCTTGATTTTCCTTCTCATTTATGGGATTACTTTTCTCCTCATGGTTTCAGTGATGTTCTATAAAAACTTAATCTAATGGTGATATTCAAATGCAATTTTTAGCGCATAAAAACATGGCTCGTGTAATTTATATAAGTTCAAGAACTTTAACCGTATCAAAACAGTTAATTTCATTAAACCAAATCACGATTTTAAACGATCAATTAATGTTCTTGAAATATGAAGAAACACTCCTGTCATAATCGAACTAAAAGGTCACAGTCTAACTGGCTCATACATGACTCAACAAACGGGACCAACCACAGCCTAGGCGGGCCCCCAGTCAGTCTGGTCGCCGGGTCCCCCTCCTCCTATGAAGCATATAAAACTCACACTACTCCAATTCCGAGCCGGGCCCCTCCAAGGTCCGGACCCTTGTTTCCGATCTGGCTGACATTGTCATATCCTCTAGTTAGGACTGCCAACAAAACTGGTGGAGCATAGGCGGTTGGTGCACCAAAAGAGTGCGGGTCAAAACGGATGCCTGTGGTAGGTGGAGGAGGGGAGGAGTGAAGAAATTGAGCATTCATTTATAAATTAAAATGTATTGATGTACGGTCAGGTAATATGTTCACCCAGATATTTATCAGCTATAAACACGATAAAACACAACCAATGATGCAACGCTGGACACATTCACTCAAAAACAAACCATTGTTGAAAAGTTAGACGTCAAAAGTAAATTTCCTTTAACGTTATTACATAAATGAATTTATTCAAATGAGGGAAAACAATGTCTCAAACCAAATTGGATAAAAAAAACATTATATAAGCAACAATAGCAACTAACAATATGAAGCCAACACGGTGTAATTCAGCACTTTGTTTACGACGCGCATGGCGGTAAGCAGAAGAGAGGACTCATTGAATGAGTCACACTTCTAGATGGCAGTATGCAAGCTGTCTCTATTGAATTATTATAGCAGTTTCTGGCACCAAACATAAATTACAAAACAAAACGTCTTGATATTGTTTCGTGAGGGTGTTGCACTTACGATGTTGTACTTACGAAGTATACTTACGATTGCGAGCAATATCATCAAGGATTTGCTGTTACCCTAGACGGGCTATCCATGGTTCCATAAAGGCTTAATGTTCGTTTTAACTCCATTGTGTTTTGAAACATTACTTTCTTAGTCAGTTTATCAGGTGGTTGTGCCATGATAGCAAGAAAAAACACTAAAACGTTTACTGGAAATGTTAAAAGCGCAGCAAAAACACGCTTGAACAAAATACCGCGGATTTTATCACTGACTGCTTTATGGCATTCAAGACATTCTTCCCTTCACTTCGTATGGTACATGCAACCTGCTCAGGGACGTCATTTCAAGTTTTTCCAGGGGGGGGGGGAAGGGTAAAAACACAATACAGTTTCACCAGAAAACAACGAAAAACACGCCCACTTATATGTAAATACATTGATTTCTCAAAGTCTGGGGGGGGGAATTGACCCCCCCCCCTGCCGCCCCTAAATGACGGGCCTGAACCTGCTCGATATTTTGATAAATGTTTCAGCTATTAACATAGGGTAGAGTTAACCAATATTATAGTACTTCCTAATGTGAGATATCTATGTTTTTTTTATTACACTGCTGGACAATTGCTAAGGACGGATCATAAATTGCAATGTGACATAACATTAAGCGAGACATGAGGCCTAGTAGGATAAAATATACTTGCCACGCTGTTCAGACATTATAATAAAGAATATTTATTGTTCTGGAAAGTACAAAAACTGTGAAACATCTGAAAGAAAAAGATGTTCATTCGATGCTGCGTACAGAGAAATGGAACAATGCATCTAAAAGTCAGCAGGCACCATGAAGAAAGGTATCAGTACGGGATATGTCCACCGTGGAGTTTGATGCAACATTCCACACGTCGTATCATACTTTGCACAACATTATCAAGCAGCTGTTGAGGCAATTTATCCCATTCCTCTGTAAGTGTACGGATAAGGGTGTTCTCTTGTTTGTCGGAGGATAGTTTCGACCATCAACTTGCCTCCCCAAAGCATCCCACACATTTTCAATGGGGTTTAGATCTGGGGAACGTGATGGCCATACGAGGCGTTGAATACCCTCGCTGTCTGGACAATCCTGAACAGCGACTGTTCGATGACATGTTGCGTTGTCGTCCATAAAAATAAATTTATTCACGACAGCACCACGGAAAAGACGAACATGAGGAAGTAGAACTTCATCAATGTATCGTTGGCCAGTCATAGTCCCATTCGCAACCACATGTAGGTGCTTGCGACCTTTGATCATGATGCCGGTCCACACCATGACATTGCATGTCGGATATCGGTCCCTTTCCTGGATATTTTCTGGACGATAAGCAGTACCAGTCTCGCGCCAGATTTGTTGGAGTCTACAATCTGATGACAGACTGAACCTACTCTCATCTGAGAATAGTACGCATGCCCAGTCCTGTTCAGTCCAATTGCGATGCTCACGACATCATTGCAAACGGAAAGTACGGTGCTGTCTGGTCAATGTGACACACACAACAGGTATGCGGGCGTATAGTCCTCCTCCCCTCAAACGTCTGGCAACAGTTTTCCGTGAGATCTGCTTTCTTGAGGCAGCAAGCAGTGTTTCTTTCAGGCATCTCTCCGGGGGGGCAGTGCCCCCCCCGGAGGTGACCAACTGCCCCCCCGGAGAAATTTTCGGGTTGCACTACAGCGTAAAGATTAATTTTTTTTTAAGGAAGTTATAGAAAATTCTGAAATGTATCATGGAGTTTCGAACCAAATAGCCTCCATTTTGTCATTATAAATGGAAATGCTCATTTTCGCTTCTCTTTTATGTGAGAAATAGCATGGCTCTATCAACGTTCTCTTTTTGAAAGAAATGTCTGAAAACTCGGCGCCTTTTTTACCACTCCCCCTCCCTTTTCTTCAAGTCACATCTCGCATCTACATGTGTCCACAGCAACGCAACGAGTGCTTGTAGCCCAATGCCTTAGGGGGCTATCTTCTGTAGTACTTACCAGGCATTTCTTACGTGTACAATGGAGCACTTAACTTTCCCTCCTTTGCAGATCGGGACCCTCGGAGAAAGCGATCAAGTAATGGTGTAATATGAGACGCTTTTTCATTCACAGGAAGGAAAGCCTGAAGGAAAGCGGTCAGTAGACACTGACCGAAAGATACAACGAAGGGGAAGGAGATCCTATCACTTCGTATCATAAATTTTCTTATCTCGCTTGCCGTACCTACTCCTCTCACTATTTTGTGATTCTCTTTATTCTTGTTTCATCTAACTATTTGCTTGAAGACAAGGATGCTGTAAACCTATTCTTTTTTTTTTTAACAAACCTTTATTTCCCCGACGAATCAACGTGGGAAGTCTCCAAGTCTCAACTGGGATAAACATTTCTGGGAATTAGACAATGACACGAGGGGTCAATCCGATGGGGATGTTCAAAGAAGGTTTTGTCAGAATCATCACAAACTTTAACATACACGGAGCTTTTCATCACCTCAGAAGATTTTACGAGTATACAGGAAGAACGAAATATTTTATTGGTAAGTGTAGTTTTTATTTTATTTTTGCGCTCGTTGAAATCAAAATTCATACATAAAAATGATAATAATTGAAGGGTTTGGTGGATGAAGGAGTTGTGTGACATTTTTTGAAAAAAAAAAAAACCGTCGAATTCAATAGCTAAATAGCTATGAGCAGAAGTGTTATGAAGCAAAATTTAAATATTTCAACTCAGCTAGAAACCAAGATATGAAGAAATGAAAGTAACATTATCAAAGCTGCTACTGTAAATCTTTGAACCTTAATTAATCGAAAGAAGGATTTTGTTACAGAACAACTTCATCTTCCAAGCCCTTCAGTTTGTACCGATTTCAATCGCTGCTTTAGAAGGAATTTTTTACCTAGTTGCAGAAAACAGAGAGAGAGAGAGAGAGAGAAGAAGCTGGAGGGGGGTGGGTATTTTTGCATTTTAGTTTGAAAGAGTTTTCAATTTAAGTTTTGTTGTTTAATAAATAGCAGAACAAATACTCTCTCCCTCGTTTAGCTGCATATCATTTAAATCACTTGCTGCTTTGCAGACATTATGAAACCAAAATATTTTTAAAAAATGTTCACTTAAAAAATAACATAAAAACTTCAGTTTTTAAAAATAAATATGAAAAAGTAAGTGCTTTTCCATTTGAACATTTTAAAGCTTAAAGCATGTTTTAAGCTTTTATTTTTTAAATCTCCATTTCCCCCCAAGTATAATTTAAAATACGAGGTTGTTTGTGCAAATAATTGAATGTTAGAAGTTATGAAATTTTCAAGTCACTTTGAAAATTTTTGTAATTTACAAAATTTATAAGATGGGGACATTAAGCAGTTTTGTGCCAGTTTTCCAACTCTTAATGTGGAAGCTGTAATAGCCGACTTCAAATCCTATCGATTTTTCATAAAGGCAATGATGAACAGCGGCGAGTTTAATGCAGAAGACAGTCCACTCGAGAAAATTTTAGCTGCTCACATAGGATATTGTAAGTTGCGAAAGTTATGTGAAACATTGCTTGTGATACCTGTCACAACCGCTTCTGTGGAAAGGTCTTTTAGTGCAATGAACAGGATCATGAACAAAATGAGATGTAGAATGCTTCCCGAGACATTAATTCACTGCATGATTATTAGCATAGAAGGCCCTAAAAGTCCATCTGAGCTTTATTTGGACAAAGTGGTAGATCTGTATGCAACGAAAAAAAGTCGCCGTATCCGACTTCTTTAAATCGTAATACTTTTGTAACTTATGTATTTATTAAGTTAATTTTAATTTAATCTTTAATCAGTTAATCATTTCAATCTTTGTCATGGAGTTACATTCAAGTTCATATGTTTATACGCAATCGCTTATTTTAGCACCTTTTGAGTTTAGTGTATTTATATGCATAAAAATGGCAATTTTCAATATCAAGTAAATTACCGAGTTTTCCTTATGATTTGTCTAAAGATATTCTCTAGAAGTTTGTAGGGATATTTTCCGCTTTTTCAACGATATTAAATGAAAAAAGACAATGTTTAGTAAAACAAGACTCCACGGTAACTCATTTCAGTGAAAGAAATTAAAGTCCACACTTTTTGGATAAATATTTGCTCAATATGTATTTACAGTCTTAATAGCAAAATAAAAACTAAGAAGATATTTTTATTCTGATCTGTTTCACAACGTTAGTAAAACAGAAAAGCATATATATATTTTAGTGCATATTGTTTAATTTTAGGGCATATGTGCATGCATAGTTTCATGATTTTTGGAGTATAGTCTGGGCTTTGATCATTATCCTTGTTTTTTTCTTCTGTGAAGCACAAGAAAATAAGTTCTTTTTTTTCTTTTTCCCTATTTGTATTTTGTATGCTATTGCATGTTAGTTTCAGTTTTAGGAATTGTAAGATAACTTAATAACTCAAAATAAGGCATCTTAAGTAGTAATTTAATAAATACTTGTTTCTGTAAATGCGCTTAAGTGTATATTTTTTAGAGGATATGTTTTTTGATATTAAAAAAAAAAGAAAAAAAAAAGAAACAGCAGTGGCAGTACAGGCCGACACGAACTCTACTTTTATTGAATAACACAGTGGCGTATCCAGGAATTGATTTTGGGGGGTGCAATCGAACATCGACACTGTGATGAGAAAGGAAAAAAATCAAGAAATATGGTGAAACTTTAAAAACGCAGTATTTCGATTTAATTTTTCTATTGAACGTTGCTAAATTTTCTTTTTTTTCCCCACAAAAATGAATATCATTCAGGAACAATAAGGTGCGGGTACATCGCTCATTTTCCTCCTACATTTCCACAATTACAGAATAACAATTAGTTTTGCTTCTTATTGTCGAAAACAGAAAATAATATGATAATATTTCAGTGTCTATAAAGTATTTTTCATTGAAAAAACCTGAAGCATACCCAAGTAGCATCAACTCATCGGATTTTGCTCGGCCGATCAACAAACTCCTCGTAAACTGATCCTGTAACGCACGATGACATCGTTCCGATCAGTATCCGAACACGGTTTTCGATGAGCTACTTTTCATCGGAAACCGATATCCTTCCGATCAACTTTCCCGATGAAAATAAGATGAGCTATATTCCATCGGAAATCGATATCCTTCCGATCAAGTTTCCCGATGAAATTCCTCGGTACGGGACTGTTCTGCCTCGTAAATTGCTCCAAATCTCATCGTATTCTCATCGGATTTTGCTGCTCGGATTCTGCTCGGCCGATGAGACATATTGAATCATCGGCCGATGAGAATTTCATCGGGTTTCGATGAATGGCCGATCATCGGCCGATGAGATGATGCTACTAGGGTATTTACATGAAGGTTACATGTTTTTTCAAAATTCGGTGCCACCATTTTTTATAGTCTTACAAAATCTTGGGGGGTGCATTGGTCCCTTGGCACCCCCCCCCCTGGATACGCCACTGGAATAACATAAACTTATAATGTTGCACTGGTTAATGCTGAATTTATTAATCAAAATGCATTAAATGAAAATTAATTTCATTGCTTATTTCAGTTATACCTTTAAAATTATAAGCTTATGTTATTCAATATAAGTGTTGCTTCTATCGGCTAAGCCCGCAACAGCATTTCCTTCTTTCTTTCTTTCTTTTTTTTATTTTGTATTTTTCACTAAAAATGTTTGTTGTGCATAATATTGCAGTGCTGTCAGTCTGTTGCATTTTTACTAATACAATGAAGTAGTTCTAGAACTTATTTAAAACCAAGAGTAATTTTAACTCTTATATCTTCCGCCCGGCCGTTGGTGCATACAAGATTTTTTCAGATGGGCAAAGCAAACATATAGGTTAACTTCAAAAATTGCACCTGTTTAATTATTCAGAGCAGGTTTTTTTTTTTCTTGCGGGGGGGGGGGGGGAGTCAACTTCTTAAAGACGCCTTTGACTTTTCCAAACTCTCAAAAATCCAGCTTTCTTAAACACTACCTTACCATTGCCCCCCCAAAATTTTAATGTGCCCCCCCGGAGCAAAACGTCTGAAAGAAACACTGGCAGCAAGAAACTGATTTGCCACCTGCTGAGCTGTGGTGCGCCTGTTCCTTTTTGCTGATAGGAATATATATCTGTCTTCTGTAGGCGTCGTACTTCTAACAAGACCTCCCCCGTGTCACCTGCTACACGTTCCAGTTGTTTTAAATGACTTCCACAGCCGTGAAACAAGGCTGTGAACGATGTCGAACTCCCTGGCAACATCTGTTATTTTTAGCCTTTCTTCGATCTTTCTAATAATTCGGGCACGCATAAAATCATCTGAGTTATGTCGGGAAGACATGCCAAAAAATTCAAGTTCGTCTATTAAATCTTTCCTGTAAAACTTTGACTTGAAACAACAGCTGTCCACACGCGTCAAAACTTTTAAAACTCTTATGAACACTATCACGTGATGAATAGACGTGGAAAAAAAAATGCATACCCACACTTCCTCTTACTATACCCTGCACTTATTTTAATTTTCCACATTTTGCTACCTTTCATTTTGTGGTTGCTATAGATGATAGTGTTATGTGTCCTTAGCAATTGTCCAGCAGTGTACCGTAAAATGGGGTGTATAGGAACAGCGGGGTCAATCGGAACAAAATTTCCCGACCGTATAAAGAAATTCTTCATAAATATACTATAGGGTATTTTTCGCCATGATTTTTTTTAGAAAGGTAAGATCATAGGAAGTAGGAAAAAATTACTTTTGTCAATCTGGCAACAATACTGGCTTATAAGGAGTGCTGCACGTGGAATGCTAGGAAACATCACATTTTCATAGACTGCTAAACTTCATGTGCATGAACAAACCTTCTTATATTTAAAAACTAAGAGTGGTATGTTTCAATTATACATGTATCTGAACAACATAATACCACATTAGAATTTACATTTTTTATAAATTGTGTTATATAAATGAAGAATTTTGAAAAATGCCATAGGAAAAAAATTTGCGGTGTGAATCGGAACACTTAGTTCTGTTATTCCTCAAACTTATTTGAAGGAAACTGTTTGAAAAATCAAGATTCTAACCCAAGTTCTTCCAATCAAGATAAGGACAAGGATTTATTCCTGTTTATCCCTTCTCGTGAGCAACTAGATCTTAGAATGACAAAAAGTTGCAGATTTCAAAAGATTTTTTCTCCAGGAGACTTTTTTTTACTTAAAATACGAGGGAGAAAGTCACATAGACTTTATGTAGTGAAAGTCCAGCACACAGAAAGTGATGAATAAGCGAAAAAATCTTTCAGGACAATCCCCGAAACCCAGAGATTTCAAGAAACTAAAGAAAAGACACAGTTTATCCCAGGAGATGTTATGAAAAAACTTAAGCCAAGTCACAATTGCTAGTTTTAAGGACAAGTACATATTTGTGGGGGCCTTGAGTGACTTCCATTCACGTTAAATCTTTGTATATCAATGTAAAAGCATTTCCTAAAATTACTTTTCATTTTTCATAAGTTCAAAATTATTTTGGATTTTGACAAATTATAAACGTTTACTGGTATTGAAATTATACATTTATTTGACAGTAATTATCTGTTCTTATTCTCTCCCATCAATATTACTCATGTTTGTGAGACCTATTACAGGTTAAAGTGAAAAAATTAAAAATTTAACATGTGTTCCGATTGACCCCTATCAGCGGGGTAATTCGGAACACCCATAATTTCCAAAATATTTTAATAATAATTGTTCAAAATGTTTTGTCTTTGATTGGAATATCAAAAGTAAAGCAAGACCGAAGTTTTTACCCAAAAAACCAAAAAAAAAAAAAATCTTTTAACTGCTTTTTTTACAATCAAAGCTGAAAAGTGTTCCGATTCACCCCATTTTACGGTAATACATTCATTTGACATCTACGGATAATGTTGGAAATAATTGGCTAAAAATTGATGTTTTGTTTTGAGTAGAAACCGTGGTCTGAGCTGAAGTTGTGGAGGATATAAATGTTTACTTGCTTCACAGTTCCGATTTTTTTTTGTAGTACGATAGTAATCAATTGTACCGTTCTTTTACATAAAAATCTATAATTATTTCTGTTATCATTTCCTTTGTATTAACGATAAGTATGTGTTTTCAGTATTCTTTTAAGTTCAAGTGTAATTAATGCATTTGATTAGGAATGAAAATCGGGTCGGCTGAGTGCGTAATATGTTGTACTTCACAATACTGAGTAAAATCCGCTATATGGAGTGAAGAAAGTTTCTCTTTCTGCAGAAAAGGAAGAATGAAAAGATGAAAGTAAAGATGAAAATGGTGCGTTCGTCTGTAGAGGAGTCCTTTTCTAATGATCAGGCAAGAAAAGTGGGTTCGGGGCTGAAAATGCCACAGATCAGACATATAAACTGCTCTGGCAATTGAAAAAATACTTTATTTTTATATAAAGTGTAAATGAAGGAATTGTGAAAATGAAACAGTTGTTTTTTTATGTTATTTCTATGGTTATGTTAGCTCGAACTATATTAGATGCTTTTGTCCTACTGCAGTTCAGATTTTTGGCATAGTTCACTTTGCTTGGCTTTCCTCCTTCAATACACTTTTAAATAAACATAAATTGTTTTATATTTTTGGTAAAACGGCAATTTTCCATTTTTAGTCTTCAATTTTTAAACCGCATGTACTTGTTTTAGCTACATTATGGCTTTAGCAACAATTTTCAAAATATTTTCATACGTTTTCCTAAAGCTTGTTTCGTAATATTTCCTACAAGTCAGCTAAGTGAGCTAATTAGCTTTATCTACGAAAATCTAATGCATGGCAGAAAACTTAGCTACTAATTTTTGAACAGCTCATTAGTACATCTGTTTTGTTCCCCATGATTTAAGTAATCAAAAATTTCATGCCAAGAGGAAAAACCACTTATTAATCATTTTGGCTTTCTGCTGTCTCACGTTCTCTTTCTTGAAAGATGTTCCAATAAGTTGTTCTCTTTTATTCCTTAATCTTCCACTTCTTTTTACACTGCTTGAAAAGGAAACATTTCTCTTCTTTCGATGAATATCCTCTTGCCTTTAGATGCGCAAAATGGATGCTAATTCCTGAAAATTATGTTTATGACTAACTCAGGAGATAAAAAAAGCGTAGACAATTTATCAGCTTCAACTAAGAAAAACGTTCATTTTCTCAATCAACAGAGAAGATTTACGTTCGGTAATTAGTTTTCAGATATTCCGTGCCTGAGTAATGTAATTAAATTTAGCTGTTCAATAAGTTTAGTTTGCAAAGAGACTACGTCACTAGCTGCCGGCGACTGTTCTGTTGGCACTTGGCTGCCCTCTGGAATTTGATCGAGAAGAGTGGATATGGTGGTATTTCATGAACGGGGGTACAGAAGTAACTTTTGCGGGTATTTTACTATACGGGGTGTAATTTAATGGATGTTTTAACTAACAACCTTTCTTTTTAATGGGTGAAGCATACGTTAACAACTAAACATTTTCATTTAGATTGCCATTCATTACAATATTTAGCTATAATACATGACATTGCTACAATACGTAGCAGCTTATCGCATCGTCAATTTATCGTGATGGAAAATTTGTTACAAGTCTGTTCATAACAGAGTTAATTTATTTGCACTGTTGTGTGTGAAATGCACAGTTAATTTATTGGGTTGTTCCTCAGCTTTTCCTATTTCTTAAGTATTTATGAATATTCTTTTCCGATAGAAAAATATGCCAATTATAAAATAAATATGGTTTTAAGCGATAGATATTTTTTTAAAGCGATTAAATAAGATTGAAATTGTTCAATTTTGTACATTTTAAATCTACAGAAATATAAATGATTCCAATTCGAATATAGCCAGGATAGCAGTGGCAGCATACTGCCACGTGATTTATATAGCACGATGGATTTACGTAGAATCATTAAAAATAATGCACAATAGAGCTCGTCAAAGGAGCATGTTCAACTATTTTGTAAAACACTGCAGGGTTGCCACAGGGAAAATGTCACAAAAAAGTAGCAAAAGTCGCCTAAAAATACTAAAAAAGTTGCCTTGAAAATAAAAAAACGTTGCAAAAAAGTAGCCATGAAAAAAAAAAGTTGCAAAAAAGTAGCCATGAAAAAAAAAAAGTTGCAAAGAAGCTGAATAGAAACATGAGACAAGCTAAACTAAATATGAGCAATGCTTTAAAACAAGTTCAAAAAATAGACAGGTTTTGAACTGATGCATTAAATCAAAGATACAAATGAGGAAAAAAACAAAAGAGTACAATCGAGGTAATTTACTTTACAAGACTGCTACCATTCAAAAGAAAAAATAATAATATACTCATATAAATACAGAAAATTTATTCCGAAAATCCATGTTTTTGGTTTTTTACAGAAAAATGACTCTATCAAAGTATTTTCCTTTTGTTCACTAAGCAATTTAATTTATTTTCTTCATCTTCATGCTCTCTTTCCCTATTCCTCAAATTTTTATACTGCCTTCTAACATACCCTGAGCTATTCTAATACTTTCAGTGTCTTTTGCTTCAATAGCTGATTTTAGCCTCTGGTTTGCCTGTTTAAAAAGTACATCAGCTGATTTTTGAGTGTCCTTTCTCTCTCTCTATTTACTAGTTTGACTTTTCTTCTAACTTTTTAACAGATCCGTTCAAACTTGACAACTTTTCTTTTTCTATTTTTCTTTGTTTAAACTTTTCTTCATTTTCTTTTTCTAATCTCATTTTCTCTTCCTTCTTTTTCTTCTAGTCTTCAAGGTAGAACTGGTTTGATTTGCGTGCACCAAAAGCAAAATTTAAAAGTTCTGTATCAATTTGGAATTATGTAAGAGCATCATACAGGGTGTCCACTCCAATCGTGGACCAATAGCTAATTTCTAAACCGTTAGAGATAAGCATATAGTTTATTTAGGAAAACATCTCTAAATTACGAAAGGAATTTGGGATACAAAACGTTTTTCAAAAAAATCAAATTTTGAAAGAGTTACGAAATTTTAATTTTTATACAGCTCCCCAGTCGTATTAATCATATTTAGTAAAACATTCTTGACACTGCAACCTTTAAAACTAAAACAAAATCACTCTTCTACGACAAAAATTGACCGAGTTATGACGTTTTGAAAAATCAAGATTTTGAAGGATTTTGCATACGGTCCCTTAAGCGAGTAGTAGAACAGTGATTTTTTTAAAGTTTTAAACGTTGCAGTGTCAAGAATGTTTTACTAAATATGATTGATAGGACTGGGGGCTGTATAAAAATTTAAATTTCGTAACTCTTTTAAAATTTGATTTTTTAAAAAAATATTTCGTTGCCCAAATTCCTTTCGCAATTTAGAGATTTTTTCCTAAATAAACTATATGCTTATCTCTAACGGTTTAGAAATTAGCTATTGGGCCACGATAGGAGTGGACACCATGTATAATAAGCCTGTTATTCATTACACATTCCGACATCAAATATTTATCTTCTAAAAGAACTCTCCTGGATATTGAAAACCCCCCTCTCTACTTCACTATTACAATGGGACTAAATGTGACTAAAAATGAATGTTACTTTCTCTGACGAAAATTATTAAAATTTGGGTGGCTTAGATGGATTATAATTCTATTAGCTTCACTAGAGAAAAGATCTGATGAGCATATGCTGTGCCGCTTTTACATTAAAATCTAGCTTATTTGGGACACTGTTTCCAAAGAGGCTCAAGCACAATTCTTTTTTTTTTTTGATGCATCCCAATTCAGTTGTTCATCTACTTAGCTGTCACGTGCTGTTTTTGACCCAAGTAGCAGTTTTGTAGGATAAAGGGGCGAATCTTCAGTTCGAGCAGTTTTTACAGTTCCTTCACCCTTAAGAAATATAATTCTTCTTGGCCTTTTTGATCGATACGCATGTCTGAATTTGCTCTCCACGAAGTGAAAAACAATGCACTATCATAAGAGGGCCAATTTAAAAGACGAAAAATCAGCAAAGTGATTTCATTTCCAAATTTTGGCTTCCAACCTTTCTCTTCTTCTTTACACGAGAACTACAGAGAGTTTGGGAGTTTGATTATTCATTCAGCAATCCCTGTACCTTATAGTCGAAGCAAAAAGCCCCACTTTTCCTCCCTTGACTTTTCAAGAGATATTTGCATAAAATCTGACTTTTGTCTAAATTTTTGCAACAGCAAAAAAATATGTCTTTTGTAATTTCCGATTTTCGTTTCGGTTATATTTTTAAAAATTCCAGACACGTATTTGGGACAATATTATATGCCCGCAGTAGAAATTTGAAAGCATTTTGCTGAATAGTTTTCATTTTATTCATATATTTGCATTTTGTCTAAAGTATTGCATCGCACTGTAGCTGCCCTGTGACCAGTCGAGGTTGCTGCAAAGATCTGCACTGTATAAAGTTTCAGCTTCCGGAAAAGCTCAGATATCGGTAACGTACGAAGTATGCAAATCTGTTCCATACAAGATCGACTTTCGTTTTCGTATCACTTAAGCCAAGCCCAACTTGTTGATTGGATACAGTGGATTGGTGCAGCCCATAACGTCTATTTAGGGAAGGTTTTATTCTTGAAATGGAAATGATTTAAAACCATGGGTGAAAGGAAATCTCCAGGTGTTTCAAAAAAAAAAAAAAACGTTGGAGGGAAAAAGTCTCCAAAAAAGCAGATTCAGTGAAAAAAAGTAGCTTTTTGGCCTGTTTTTGCATAAAAAAGTAGCTGAAGTCGCCTTGTGTCCAAAAAAGTAGCAAAAAGTAGCATTTAAGTATCCTGTGGCAACCCTGCACTGTAGCAAATGCATTATTTAATACATTGCTTGAAGTTGTGGAAATAACGGAATGCAAGAAATTATGTAATGATGTTGACGGGGTATAAGCAACATTTCTTGAACAATAATGAATATTATGGTGAAGGATGTTGGAAAAATAAAAATATTCTGCTGGATGAATCTTTCTACTCGCGGTAAGCAAAGGTTTTTTTTATTCATATTTCCTTGGCTTAACATCAAATTCCTTTAATAGTATGTAGTAACAGTTCCTTTAATACAATGTCACCACGTTTGAACCTGTCACTGGTAGGATTTCATCAAATGCATTCAAACGATTTTTTCCCGTATTTAAGGGTTAAGCTAAGAATTGGTTTCGCTATTATCTCCGTACACTGTAGATCTTGTCATCATTTCTTTTTTGTAACGCAGATGGTATTTTTCTTTCTTCATTACCTTAAGAAAAAAAATGTCTCCAAAAGTTTTTTTTCTCCTCTTCCGAACTTTTAAATACTTTTCCGCGTATTTTTCTTAACATCTTAGAGTTACTAAAAAGAATGAGGTAATGCTGGCGGTAAAGAATGTTTCTGGGAAATAGAAGTTTGAAAAAGATCGATCTATTAGGAACTGACAAACGAAGTTTTTGATTAAATCTGATATCAAATAAGCTAGTTAGGTTTTGAAGAGCATTTGAAATTTTTAAACTGATTATTATTTTCAATACATCAATGTACGTTCAAAAATGGCAAGAAAACTTGAAATTTAACTTTTTAAAATTGTAGGTATTTCCCTAATTCTTGAATATGAGTAACAAATGCCTGGTACATCATATAGTGATGAACGATAGCCGATTCTTTTTGAATTAAAAGGGTCATTTGCTTGATACATTTTCGGTCAACTCATTTGGTCAGATGTGATATTTTTGCATATATATTTGCATCTCATTATGGGACTTAAACTTCGACTAGTTTTTATACACTCATGTCCATAAATTAAGGATAATGCAAGTTCAGCCAAATAAAGAGTCAGAAGCAAAACAAATACCACTTATTTGTAAAGCCTATTTATTAAACAAAAGATAAATAGCAAAAAATATGCTACATGTTTGATATTGTCAAGTAAAATTGCGATTTTTACTCCCTGGAGCAAATTGCAAAAAGCATAATTTTCACAATGTTACGCGGTTCTTATTAAAGCTAATACATAGTGTGTCTTCCAAACGACGAAATACAGTTTGCGCCTCGCCTAGGCATGCTCAGAATCAAGTTATCAGTCTGTACTTGGGGGACATTACACCACTCAGCAATCAATGCTCTCTGAAGCTCGATAGAAATGTAGGAGATGGTTGACGGGCTGCAACTCGCCGGCCAAGCATATCCCACGCGTGCTCTATTAGATTCAAGTCTGGTGAGAATGCTGGCCAGTCCATATGGGCGATATTCTCCGGTTCAAGGCTTTCGTTCACGATGTTCGCACGATGCGGACGGGACTTATCATCCATGAACACAAACTCTGCACCCATGGCACCCCATTACATGGTAAACCAGAATGACGTCCTAATAGATTTGGCCTGTCATGGTTCCAGTTTGAACATGCTGTGTCTTGGAACCCAAGATAATTCCTCTCCAAACGAGCAATCCTGCACCATCATAATGGTGTCGTTCAACGAGGTTTTCTTGGTGGTAACGGGTACCTGGTTCCCTCCAAAGGAAAGTCCGCTGAGAATCTGAATGCAAACTGAACCAAGACTCGTCAGAAAACATCACACAGGCCCACTGTAGCGGTGCTCATAACGCATGCTCTCTACTCCAGGCTAAGCGAAGGCGACAGAGACTGACAGTAAGTGGGACACATCTAACAAGTCTATAGACATACATTCCAATCTACCCTAACCGTCTGTAGACTGTCTGCCTTGAAAATGTAGCCCCAGTAGCTGAAGAGAGCTGAGGAGATAGGTCTGATATTGTGCACCGTCTGCTTCTTTTGGCAGTAAGTGCCAATTATCGGTCCTCATTCGGTGTTGTCACTCGAGGACGACAACTGCTGTAGCGTCTACTCACGTTAACATCGTCTTGGAAGCGTTGCTAAAGCCTGGAGATGACACTCTGGGTGATTCCAGGTTCCACAAAAACCTCCTGCTAAGTGCGCCCACATTCCAGGCGGCCGATAATTCTGCCACGTAAAATGTCGTCAGAAGCTTCCTTTCTGTCATTACTACGCTGCCAGAGCACCTAAAGGCTTGCAAAAAGCGTATGAACACTTTTACTTCATTGCCAGCATTCCTTATGTATCACTCGTTCACTCTCGTCATTGTGACGTACAATTGGCGTCATCCAGTTGTTTCCTGTAATTTGCATATTATTTGTGAAGATGTGTATAGCCATTTTACGGTTGAATTATTCATTTTAGAGTTCGATTTTCTGCTGATTCTGACTTATCCTTAATTTATGGACATGAGTGTACATTTGAATGCAAGCAGCCATTATGTATCATAATATAAAGTATCAACTTTCTGAGCTTTCCTTCTTTATTTTTAAATGATGATTTGTACGCGTTGCTGACTCGCTGTACGATAACACCCTCAACATTGTTTTCTTTTATAAATCCAATGACAAAATCTTTCAATGCAGCAGTAACAAGGAACATAAACTACAAAAGAGAAAAAAGTAAATGTCACATCACTTGGGGTCTTGCTCCCCAACATCGTTTCACCCCGGAATCTCCAAGCAGAGCCGAACAGAGGTTCTTGTCCATAACTTCGCCAGTCTTACAAAGTGGGCAGTTTGGTCTCTCATAAATGACAATAGGGAAGTTTCAACCTAATAATTATTCCTACTTTGACTGCTAGATAATTGTTAAGACACTTAAGAAACACAAAAATTCCTCATCGCCAAATTTTGATTGATTCAATGATTGATTTTTAATGAATTTTTAAAAAACACACGTGCAAAACAAAAAACGCGCCTTGTAAAATGAAACCAGTGACGTCAAATAGCTCTAATTTTAGCATTTCACTTACAAAAATTATATTGTAGCTACTGTCTAAAATTTTTTCGTGCGACCTCCGCCGCATCTGCCCACGCGCCAAGTCTCTTCGAACTTTCTTAAAATAGGGGGGAAAAGCAACGAGGAAGTAGTAAGCGAACAAAAGCTGAAGGCATCGGGAAGTGCGCATCCTAAACCTATCTCCCCTTTTCAGATGGAGGCGTCCGTGGCTGCCAGGTGCACAAAACGCAAACAGACAGTATACTATTGTTTCATAGCGGAGTTTTCCCCTTCCTTTATTTATTAGTTTCAGCCTATTAGTTCACTGTGGAGATTGGATTCGTCAAAGGTCAAACCAATAACCTGCCTTGGGTGTCAGCGTCAATTGTTTTAAGCTTTTTGCGGCTAAAACCATATTCAAATTTTTAGCGAAGCATTACTTGGAGACTTCTACCTTTTTCCGGAAGCCCACGAGAACAACCTATGACAGTACGGAAAACCAGTTTCCGTTCGGCCGATAAGCAATTTCTCGCTTCAAATATAGCGGAGTTTTCCCCTTCCTTTATTTATTAGTTTCAGCCTATTAGTTCACTGTGGAGATTGGATTCGTCAAAGGTCAAACCAATAACCTGCCTTGGGTGTCAGCGTCAATTGTTTTAAGCTTTTTGCGGCTAAAACCATATTCAAATTTTTAGCGAAGCATTACTTGGAGACTTCTACCTTTTTCCGGAAGCCCACGAGAACAACCTATGACAGTACGGAAAACCAGTTTCCGTTCGGCCGATAAGCAATTTCTCGCTTCAAAGGTCTATTCATATAACGACCGATCCGCCCGTCCAAACGAATTTTTCGCTGCGAAACTGGTTTTCGAAATCCGTTGCCATGACAGCACGCCGAATGTTCGGCTTTCGTCGCCGTTCTAGAATGCTGGATGTCGTCGGTTCCGAAAGTAGAACTGTTTTTTGGTAGCGACTTCATTGGCTTTCGCCAGGTGCGCGCTCTTTTTATTTGTCGGGGAATACCGTCACGTGACTTTCGGACGGAGCTAGTTCGAATGCTCGAAATATTTCACCTCCGTCCGACACGACCGAAAAACCACTTCGTTCGTTCAGATCGGCCGTTATGTGAACAGGCCTTCAGGCTTGGTGCTCTGGCGAAAAATCCACGAGCCATCTGACGTCACCGTCGCTTGAACTTTAAAAAATATTACAAAAAAACTACTTTAGTCGTATCGCAATTTTTTTAAACCGATGACGATCATGTATGTTGTTTTGTCATGCAAAAATAAAATTAAATATCGAAAAATTACTTATTCGGTAAAGCAATTTCACTAAGTAGTCATGGACTACCGCAAGTCTAAAGTCCGTTATAGTTTTTCACGGGGCTTATCTGAAATATTATGATCCTAGCTATTTTTCCAACTTCTCAAAGAAGTACGAGATTTTGAGCAGTGCTTTCCAACTCGTTCTCATTATATTTTTGATTCAAAATTTAATGGAATGAAAAGGGTCAAAAGTATTTGGCTGTTTTGCTATTTGAGTGCCCTTCTTAGCCAACGTGTCTGCTCGGTCGTTGCCGTAAATATCGCAGTATACCGGGGCCATTGTAATACTGCCTTAACACGTACAATTCATAATTTATTAAAAAGAAGACAAAATTATTTTTAACCGGATGACATTTTACATTATGAAACGCACAATTTTTCCTTTGATTCAAATATGTATCAAAAAATATGGAATGGACCCCACATTACTTCCTTTTACGTGTAAATTTCTTAGTAGATGCCTTAAGTGTTAAAATAGTGCTTCGAGTGAGCAAGATACCAATTTAAACCCCTAGTTTGCTACGAAACAATGCAAAAAAATGTTTTGCAATGATAATTTTCTAAATATTGCTAATTTTAACATCATTCAGTGGATTTTTCTCAAAATATCGCCAATAACGCCAAATTGAACCCAAATTCAAAGAAGATTTTTTTTCGCCAAATTTGTCGCCAACTTAGTGATATGTCGCCAAGTTGGCGTCAAACACTTGGCGATCAAAAGCGTGGCGATATATCGCCAAGTGGTAGCGCCAATTCATATGCATTGAAATTAACATGGATTCACCCCCAAAAAGGGGTAAAAGACCCCCTTGGGAACATTCGAATGCAACCACAAGGGGAGGTGCACAACTAGACCCTTCTCAGAGCCTACATACCAAACTAGAAGCTTCTACGGCATATAGTTTTTGAGTTATACGACATACATACATACATACGCACATACATACGTACATACAGACGTCACGAGAAAACTCGTCGTTCTTTACTCGAGGGTGGTTGAAAAGGATTTTTCGGCTGGCTATATGTTGGTAGGTACATATGCAAGTGCTGACTGGTTGAAAAAACTACTCAACAGTCATTCCGGGGTGAGAAAAATCAAAATTTAAACCCAAATTAGAGGGAATTTTTTTTCGCGATCACAATACTTTCTACACTGTGTAAAAAGAAGTAAAAATCCAAAGTTTAAAATTTCGGAAATAAAGCCCAACCATATGCTTAAAAATGTCCCACTCGAACAAATGCACTGATCAGTTTATATAACAATAGTATGCGTTTCCATCGAGTAACATTATTAGTACTAAATATTAATAAAACCAGTAGGTATATGAATCTGCTTTTACGCTACATGGGAAGAGGAAAAGAGGAGAAAATATTGAAGGGAGAGAATAGCGAGAGGATGTGATGCCGGAATTTTCTTCTGACGGCAAGAAAATTTGTCCCTGATCCTGGATCTATCTCCGGTGATTGGCATCTCGAGGCACGAGTGGCTTCTTTGTCCCCTGGATCGATGTCCTGGCAGGCAGCCAATTATTTTCCTGAGCGCCATTTTTGGTCTCATCATTCAGAAGCGACGATGCAATGGAACGTGAGCTAAAGCTACATTTCAAGAAGTTGATGCCTATTTTTGTACTCAGAGTTTTGCGCCATCTTCATAATCAATTAACTTTTGAAGCAACACGTGATGCACAGTTGAAATGTTTTTATTTTAATACTTTATGAAAACGATACTTCAGTTTTGACTAATAAATAATCTAACTTTGGCTGTTACCGTGTGTTGTCTGAGTCATCTAATAGCTCATTAGAAAATTACTGATATTTCGCAAGTTGCTGATAAAGGGCTTTACTTGCTTATGTATAAATAATAACCTTCTTTTTCGGAGTTCTTACTTTTCTGGAGTTCTTACTTTCACTTATGAAGGAGAACAAATAGAGTAGGAGTTACAATTAGGTAACGTAAAATTTTCTAAGCCCATTCATACGATTCTGAGACAGCAGTAGCTTAGAGCAGAATATGGAAGTTTTGGAAAATAGAAAAATTCTACATTAACATTCAATAAAAAGAAATTGGTAGCTGAGTTTTTTAATATGAAACTGGCGTATCAATTGTAGGCTGTCAATACAAGCTGCGTGATATTTACGCCCTTCAATGGGAAACTAAATATACAAACCCATGCATGTAGTTAGGATATCTCTCAAGTGTCTTTTTTTTTTTAGACTTTATTTAAAGAATATTTTTTTCGACAGAAACAACATTTAAAAACAATACTTGCCCCCCGCTCAACGAAAAAAAAAAAAAAAAGCGTCGTTGATGTGATGTTCTATAGGTGGTGAGTTTTATACGCTTAGCAACAAGAAAGAGCAGAAATTCTCAACAGATAGCTGTTGAAAAGATTATAATTGTATTAGTAAAATGTAAAACTTAAAACATATGTAATTTGCTCTGTTTAAAAAAATATCTCAAATATATACAGTAAATAAACTTGCAAGAAAGAAAAGTACGCAAAATAGTTGAAAGTCGATTACAACCAAAATACGAAGACAATATTCTCTTTAAAATGAACTTCTCTCGAACAGCTCCTTAGATGCATTTACTTTCGCAATAGATACAGTTTTGTCAGCCAGGATTAATGTCATAAATTCAATTACCTGTCAAATGACTGCCTATCTTATTATGAGAGCAAAACGCCAGCTTTTCCGCTGATATAATTCCTCTTCCAAGAACATAACGAGATTTTCATTTATCCAAAGAAGTGTTCTCTTCCTAAATCCTGTGCAGTGGGGCGCCTGATAGTTCGGTGCCGGACAACCATTGATCATTTTCCACGGTGGCAATGTCCGGCAAGAGGGGAAGGTGGTGGTGACATCAATGACTTGTTTCAAAACGATTCTTAGTAGTTGTTGAGATAATTTTTATCTAGGGATCATGCTGAGAATTTTGCATGAAAGGTTTTGAGAATAGATGGAGAAGATATTAAAGCATTGCGCATTTCCTTTTTGATGATTTATTAGCTTTTTTTTTCTAGCGATAAGATACACAAATATTGGCAATATGTTTGACTAACATGATAAAAACTAACATGAAATCATTTGAACGCGACGAATTCGAAAATATTTCGAAAGATTATTTGAAGGTTTCATACATTTTTTTCATTACAAAAGCACTTGATTTTACATCATAAGATTTCATGAATTACAGATACATGAGACTGGAGCTCCGAAAAGAATTAGAATGAACAATGATACCAGATGAAATTTTTTTTTAAGAATAGTAAAATTATCAGCACTAAAACAATTTACAACTGCTGTTACAGTGGAATAAGATCATCGATTTACGTTGAAAGAACTATCGCAAAGAATGGCCATTTTATTTGGTTCCGATTAAAGTTTGTTCACAGAAAAACTGCATATGACACGCGTTTATGCACAAAGGATTTCGCGATTACCCATTCCTGACGAAAAGGGTGTGTGTGTGAAGATTTATTCGTAGTACCTCGTCTCTCCAGAAAACTTTGATTTAGCCCCAATGACATTCTTATGTCTGAAAAGTCATAAAAAAAAAAAAAAACACTCTCTCCTCCAGAGGCAATAGAGGAAGCTTCGGACGAGAGTTTGAAGGTTATGTTCAAAAACGGCTTCCAGCATGTCTTTAAAGACAAGTAAACAAGATATGACAGTTCATTTTCATGCATGTAATAGGGATCAATTTGAAAAATACCTTCAACGTTTGAAGGATTAGTTTACATAAATATGTTTGATTAATTTGTGATCATGCATTATTGAGCTGCTCTAGTGTTTTAAAACCATAAAGATCATTAATTTTATTTTATGCTCTTGCTAGAAGAATGCATCTCTGGAACTTCTACTGTTTTTTAAGTTAAGTAAACTAAAAAAATATGAAGCAGGCAAAGTTATCGGGACTGATGCAAAATTACCCTGAATACATGAATTACCCGGAATTAACATGAGTGTTAAACACTTATGTTTAAACACTCATTTACCATTTAACAATGATTACTGCAAACATAAGACGCATTTATATTTTAAGAAAAGTACTATGCTATGCATTTCAAAAATAAATTTTAATATCAAAACCAGTGTCGTTAAAGAAAATATTCAGTGCTTTAGGTAAAATGAGCAAAACCCAATAAGAATCATTTAACAATGTTTAAATTATTCTTTAGTCCCTTTTACCGAGCTTATCTTAATACACCCTAACGTATCGTTTTCCAAGTCATTTTCTTCAGCAGATGAAGGAAATGCGAAATATAATTCTATATGTATAAATTTCAGAGCGGGATTTGCCTCAAGAAAATGAGTATTTAAGACGCATCATTTGATCCATCCGAAGCGAGGTTTCCACCGATGCAGTAAGCATCACCTAAACGAAATCTACAAACACACAAAGCAACTCTTTATAAAAACCACGATTCTCACGGGCAATTGCTTCCGGAAAGAATGACATCTTGATTGTTTGCGAAACCGATTTCAGAATGAAATTAGGCACATCGCTTGAAAGATATTTCCAGCGATATAGACTGCTATTAGCAGTTTACGAAATCGAGGTAATGGTAATGGGGAATTTTCTTTTAACGAAAGGTTCAGGAGAAATTGAATTTATTAATTATTTAAAGGGCTTTGAATCAGGTCTATTAATGGAAAGTATAATTAGGCATGAAAGCTAATAACTGTAATCCGAGATCATCAAATAATTTACAAAATACTCTTTTACGAGAACCGTGTTTCCGAATTTGAAAAATCAGTTTTTAAAAGCCTAATTTTAAATTAAAGGCAACGTCGTTAACCGATGTAGGGGGGAAGACTGGATACAGTTGATACACGTTTTAATTGCTACAAGAGCTTCAATTTTCAGTACGTATGTTCTCTGAACTCAGAGTTTGAGAGAGAAAAAAAAGCTTTTATTGTGTACAAAAGTAAATTCAAACGCATTGCTGTTGTTTCAGTGATTATATCAAGCGAAATACAAGCCCTTGCTTTGAATAAAAACATGATTTTACTTCAAATATGGGGCTGGCTAATTTTCGAAGCTGTTTAACCACCAGTTTTGGAGGAACCGTAGCGGCGCTGTTTGGGCCAAGTTGATATCGTGTAATAAATTAACAAAAAAAAAAAAAAAAACCTCATATTAAAATATTTGCATTTCGAAGCAGATAGCCAGACTTATGTTGTTTGCATTATCAAAATCAAACTTACGTTTACTATCTAGCTCAGATTGAATTCTTAAATTATTTGTGGAACTCTTCTTTAAATACAACTTTTAAAATTTCGATCATTGCCTATTAAATCAGCATAAACAGCTCCTTCGTTTGTGTATCAGCTTAACATATGTTGGGTTGAGCATAATTGATACATTTTGAAAAAATATTAAAGATTTTTTTTACAAATAAATTAAATCATGTTAATAAAGGTATTGACATCATTATTCGATACGAAAATAGCAGTAGAATGACAGGATATTTTATTTTGGTACGTAACATGTAAAATGTGTATTAACTACATCTGGTCTCCCCAATATTAACCGCCATTTAAAAAACGACTTGGCCATGAACTGAACGAATGACCATTTATTTTTTCAAACAATCAGCTTGCTTTCCACTTAAGTGCTTCCTGTATTTCTAGGACCAATCAAATGCCTACCATAATTGAAGTTTAATTATTATTAATTCTCGAGAAAATATTTATTAAATCACATCCACGGCCTGAATTTCATAGAATATCAGTCCGAACTCAAGCATGTCTCGCGGAAAGCCAAGATTAAATCCAATTTATTTAAATGAAATCATTCAGCGGAGATCAGATATGCCGTCAGTCTGGGAAACTATTTAATACGGTTATCTTGTGAAATGGAGTATGAAGGCAAAATACTTGAGCTTTGGTTTCACGAAGACGTGAACTTAAATGATAAATAATATTTAACTGCGTTGGAAAGCTTTTTATTCGTTTTAAGTTAGATATCACACCAAAGACATCACATAAGACATTTCGCTACATTGCGCAATAAAATAATGGCGAAGAGACTGAGACATTGAATTTTCTGCACTTGGGGAAAATATTTATAGAATTGCCGTAAATTCTCAGTAACTCAAATTTAAATAGATTTTTTCCATCAGACATTCAATAAAATTCACCGTGTGAAATGCGAAAATTGTTTTTTTTTTTAATTGAACATGTAATTTTATTTTTGGCAACAGAGCTCATGAAACAGGAAATAATGCTAATCATCGCGTGGCACGCAAAAAATAAATAAATGAAAAGCTTTCATTTTAATTCTGGCGTTTAGCGAGCGACACTGTGTTATTCCAAGGAAAAGAGAAATAATTCACGAAAATAATTCTTGTTTCAGTCATGAACGGCAGCAAAAAAGGTGTGCAATGAGAGAGATTACAAATCGTTGAACGTAAAAAAAAGAAAAAATGTGTTAATTGCTTTGTAGCACAGTATTTTTTCACACAAATAGGTAATTTAATTTAAAATTTTAATAAAAGCTATAGCATTAAAAAAAGAGAACTAATTTTTGCTTCATTTTTTTTACATTGAAACGAAAATGTCGCAAAAAATAGTAGTTTTCAAAATGACAGCTTAACGCTGGTAACTATACTTTCTATTTAAAATATTTTAAAATATTTTAAGATGAGTTTGATGATGCTCTATTGCACTGAACATGCGCATCTAAAAATAAAGTTCAATTTGAGGAAACTAAAATCCGAATTTTGTAAGGTTAATAAGCTCCATATATTATTTCTCTAAGCCGAATCCTATACCTGGTCGAAACTCGCTCATTTCTTTATCGAATTGCATGAAAATTTATGATTTTGAAGCTTATCCCGCGGGCTATTGACGAAAATTAGACCCACCCTCTAAAAAGTGTAGGTTCGTTTTTTATTCGAACTTCAATTTTTGGGCCCAAAATTGACTCTATCTAGCAAAATAATTGTCGTATCGTCTCCATTTTGATTTCATTCGAAAGATTAAAAAAAATGCGTTCTTTAGAACGTTTCTCCGCTAGCGCCGCGTAACGAGAATCTCGAAAATCCACGTTTAAGCGACTTATAAGCGATTAAAGTTTGAAAAAGTTAAATTTTTTGCTCAACTGTTAAAATCGTTACCATTTTTGTTCAAATAAATTTTAAATGCGACATTTCAAGCCAAGGCTTAGCTCCGTAAACCTTAATTGTAACTTTTATTGTTTCGAAATACTATGGTAGTTTTGCGATAACGTTACTATTTAGTTTAGTAGTAGCCTTGGGTATTTCATTTTAATATAGGGTATCACTTTTGTAGTAGTTGTAAAAGTGAACGTGTCTTTAATCTCTCTGAAAAGTTGTCAGAACGACGGCAGTAGATGGCGATGTTGTGCAAATGAAGCCAATAAAAATTGTCGTATTAAATTTTAAGTTTAGAGTTTTTTTTTTTTTTTGCGGATTTCCGCACGGGTCACCTAGTAAGGATATAATAAGGACTGATTTTATTCCACTGTATGATTTCTTGAAAACGAGATTTATGCGACACTGTAAAAAATGAATGTTGTATTTACAGTAAAATACAGCTAATTTTATAGTGATAAACTGTAAAATTTTCTAATTTTACAGTAAAAAATTGTAAAATTGCTCATTTTACGGTACTAAACTGTAAAATTTCTAATTTATAGTAAAAAACTGTAAAATTGCTAATTTTGCAAATTATTACAGTGTATTTTACAGTTTTAAACTGGATTTTCTGCTGCCAGTATTATACTGTTGTTTCTACAGTATAATACAGCCAAATTTTACGGCAATAAACTGTAAAATTTCTAACTTTACAGCAAGATACTAAATTTGCTAGTTTTACAGTTTATTACTGTGTATTTTAGTTTTAAATTGGAACCTCGGCTGCCAGTATTTTACTGTAAAAGCAACAGTTCATTTTTGCAGGGCAACACTAATCAGATCATTTAAAACTCGGTTAGACAACCAAACCACCAGTCGAAGCATTGTTCAACCAGTAAGAAGGCTGCAACCTGTGGTGCTGGTGTCTGACCGAGAGTCGAATATTGGAGTGAAAACGGGTTCAAGAAGTCTGCGAACAGCTGGTGGAAAATAATCAAAATCACTTTAACAGTTGTAATTACACTAATAAAACAAACATTTTAGATTCATCTAATTCAACCCAGAGTAATTGTTGTAAAATAATATTTCTATTGTATGGGGTCCGCTAAGCAGTCAAAATATTGAGAATCACGTTACATTTTCGTAGAAAAAAAGTCGTAGTCATTGTAGTGAAGATGTCTTCCACGTTAATCGAAATATTGTGATTCATTGATGAAAACATATTTATTGATGAAAACACCGACTGGCTTGTCATTCAGAAATTAAGAGCAGAAATTCTCTGTCGTCATTGGAAATAACTACTTCAAAGAGCTAGTCAAATGTGTTATGAAATAGTAATAAGCAAAAAGTGCTACATTTATGCTGGATGTAAGAATTACTGGAATTCAGCGTCATTCAACAAAACTGGAATTTAGGGTTTATTCAACAAAGAGACAATGTGAAAAGAATGTCTTTCACGTGCTTAAATGTTACAAGGAACCCCTTTTATCAAGCAAACGATTTTTTTTATTTATAACGAAGTTATTTTAATCTAGATGAAATAGCGTTCACCAATTTTTCCTAAAATATTTGTACCTTAAAAGATGAAGTGAATTTTTTTTTTGCAATAGTTATGTTTTGACCTAACCACAGATGGGCGGGATTATCGTATTCCCATCTATCAAATGCATTTCATTTAAGATAATAGTTTAAATTTAAATCATTTAAACCAACACTGTAAAAATGAATGTTGTTTTTACAATATAATACGGCTAATTTTATAGTAATAAACTGTTAAAATTGCTAATTTTACAGTAATAAACTGTCAAATTGCTCAATTTACAGTACTAAATTGTGAAATTGTTAATTTTACAGTAAAAAACTAAAACTGCTGTTTATTACCGTGCATTTTACAATTTTAAAAAGGAATCTCTGCTGCAAGCATTATACTATTGCTATCACAGTATAATACAACAAAATTTTACGGCATTAAACAGTAAAATTTCTAACTTTACAGTAAGAGACTAAAATTACTAGTTTTACAGTTTATTACTGTGCATTTTGCAGTCTTAAATTGGAACCTTGGCTGCTAGGTTCCTATTATACTGTAAAACAACAGACCATTTTTTGCAGCGTAAAAGGCTTTGAAAAGTTCTCTTAAAAGTAAATCGGCCAAAAGTATGTCATGCAACACAATATGCACAGCATATTGCTGCAGAAGCACAAAATACATTTTAACTCGAGAGTCAACACTTACGAATCCATTCCCACCTTTGCATACTATAACACTACACGCATGAGCCCACATTCTTTGAGACACGTGAGTAAATGCGAGTGCTGGTCTGCCGAACGGCCTGCGATCATTGATCATTGTGTCCGGAAACAATGTCCGGCAAGGGGTGTCGAGAGATTTACTGACATAACGGATTCACCTATAAACTCGACCCCATGCATTGCCGGTCAGGGAAGAGTGGACGATGCATACTGGCTACTGGAGGGATAGCAGGTCATTAATCAGTTCAGCAGGGACACTATTTGCTGGATTGCGATTTTCAACAATCGAATCCAACAAGTAATTAGACAACTATTTCGTTATGTAGATGCTAGATGAATATCAGTTTATGCAATTCACGTTCCCATTAAAGATGAAAATGTAAAGAAAACCATTAGATCTTTTCACTTGTGTACAAAAATATCTTGTTATTTAGTACTATTATTCACCTTTATTTTCACGCAGATGGAACATATACTCCAGATCATGCGAAAGTTTATTAAATTATGTGATACATTCTTTTATGTACGATTATATGCATTTGATTTACTTGTGTATGTGTGTGTTTGATTCTAATTTTTTTTAATTCAAAAAAAGAAAAGGAATAGAAATGTATCTACCTTCAGAAACAAGTGAAGACGGTTTAACTACTATGGATACGGATACAGATACAGATCGTGTTCTTAATTCTTGGAAGAGCGTGAACTCCTTTGCCGTCTGTAAATGTGAAACATTAATTCTGACCTTGTTAGTAGGAGCGGGGTGGAGAATGAAAAACCAAAACACGGAATCGTTTCAGAGATGCGAGAATATTTACGTACAGTGAACTCTCACTTATGCGCCGGGCCAAGGGACCAACAGAAAAAGGCGAATAAGTGAGAGAGACGTATAAGTGAACAAGCCTATTTGAAGGACTAAAGCGCAACATAGGTTCTAATGAGAGAATGAATAAGAATGTTTCTATAGACAAGGGACATATTACTACGGTTTGGCAATCACTGTAGCGTAACTACAATGACAAAGAGAAAACAAAAATTGTAGCATACCTAATTAAGAACTGTTCCCCTTAAAACGATCCATAATATGTAATTGTCCCTCTCTGAACTCTAGTTCATGCGGAAAAAAATGCCTTCCGTGCGCAATAAAGGCGAAAGATTAAAGAGGAAAGTGAGGAAAAATGCTTGTTTTTTTAAAGAAAATGAAGTAATTTTTTTTATATTTTAAGGAAAATTCCGTACATAAGTGAAATATTTATCTTTAGAGCGACGCATAAACGAATGATACTATCATTATTTTGCTATGGAATGTGCTGGGACCATTTAAAATCGTATTATAAGTAAAAAGGGAGCATAAATGAGGCGGCGTATAAGTGAGAGTTCACTGTATACACAACTACGAACAATGAGTAGAAAATATATGCATTTTCTATAGAGATTTGAAGGAGATAGAGCTACCCGGTTGACCAATCCACCAGGAAGCACCACTGATCCTCAAAGGGAGTCAGTGGGGGTCCTGTCGCAGCCAGATCCACTAATATCGGGCGAAACGGTAGCAAGAGAATCAAGAGAGCCGTTATGCTATTTAAAACTATTTTGTATGTCTTTTGAAAATATATTAAGTGAGAGATGCTTTGCAAACAAGAGAACTTTTGCAAACAAGAGTCATTTTTAGTAGTATATAGTGTTCATGATTCAGCGAACGAATAGGTGATTGAATCGCAAAAATAATCAAAAAGACACTTTGGTTTAATATCTTCTGTTAATGTTATTAGTATTATTTCATCCTTTCTTGCAACGTAAGAAATTATTGAATTTTATAGCAATTTGAACAAAATTTTTTTTTATTGAGTGAAAACACTTGGAATTTTCAGAAAAGTTTTTTGTGTTTCATCAGATGACTGATTGCTTACAAGGCAATTTGAAATTTCTTCATTAGCAAGTAGTGATCAGTTTCTAGTGTATAGAATTGCAACCAGTAATGGGATCTGGAAAGTTAAAGTAGGGGCGGATTTACAAGTTCGGAGACCCGTCGCAACACATTTTTGGGACCCATTTTGTCAATCACAGAGCTCTGTAAAGCATTTATAATGGGAATTATCTTTACTGTTACCTCTTCAGTCATGGGGGCCCTTCGCAATTGCGATATTTACGATATGGTAAATCTGTCACTGTTTAAATATCACTTAATGTATTTTATAACTGATTAGACAGAAGGCACTGACGTTTCTTTCATTGGATATATGAACAAGAAGTTCTGTCAAGAACTAAACGAGCCTACTTTCCCGTACATCGACATCGGCATTGTAGCATCTGATCAATATTCTCTTGATTATCTGAAACTAAAAATTATGTCAAACATATCTTTATAGCACTTAAAGCTGATTTCTGAAAGCAAAATATACCCCTCTCATCAGATAAAATAGACACGTAAAAAGTAAATAAACGAGTCAATAAAGTTTTGTCGCACCTTTTAAAGAATGTAACTGTTATAGTTCTTCCGTGGAAAAATTCTACAATCGTTTTCAAAAGAAAAAAAAATAAATAAAATAAAAGTACAAAGAACTTCAAAACACATTTTATCAAAGCAAGAAAAAAAACTTGTTCGTTAATAAAATGTCTTGAATTTCATTTTTAATCCGTTGCCAGTTGTTAAATATAAATAAGGAATAAAATGCTCTCGTGAATGAAAAATTTTTGTTAACAAAAAAAAATTGTCTGATAAAAAAAAATAATAATAATAAATTAAACAAACAAATAAATAAATAAACAAAAAATCGTCTGCCCAGTCAGTCATTTTTTCTGAGCCTGCATTTCCGCCATGTTTGCGGAGTCGGAGTCGGAATCAGAGTCCTCACAGAAGATTATTCAGAAAAGTACTTTACAATACATTATTTATCAAAACCATTTTCTTACAAAGTTAGTTTGAAGGAAATCCGCCTTGAAGTTCAGAATCAACATTCAATTTAAATTTCTCCGTAGGCGCTCATGTTAAAATTTTTCCTGAACGGTTCATCATTGAACGAAAAATGGTTCAAATTGAAAAGTGAAATATAGGAATGAGCCTCTCCGAGATCTTTCGGACAAAAAAAAGTTTATTCAATTCGGACGGTTCACTTAAAAGTTATTATGTGGGGGAATGGTTGTTTGAACGGTTCAATGTGGAGCAAAAAAAAATGCTCAAATTGAAAATTTAAATACGGTAATGAAGCATCCTTGCCGAGATCTTTCGAACAAAAAAAAGTTTGTTTAAATCGGACGGTTCACTCAAAAGTTATTAGGGGTGAGAGCTTGTTTGAACGGTTCAATGTTGAACGAAAAATTGTTCAAATCAAAAATGTAGATACGGGAATGAAGTACCCTTGAAAAGATCTTTCGAACAAAAAAAAGTTTGTTCAAATCGGACTGTTAACTAAAAAGTTAATATCGCGGGCCAGGTTGTTTGAACGGTTTAAATTTGCACCAAAAATTGTTCAAATCGAAAAATCAAATATGGGAATGAGCTGTACTCGCCGAGATCTTTCCAACAAAAAAAAGTTTGTCCAAATCGGAATGTTCATTCAAAAGTTATTAGGGGGGGGGGGGACAGACAGACCGACAGACCGACCGACCGACAGACACACAAATTCCCCATCTCAATACCCTACTTTCAAATTTTTAATTTTTCGATATTTATTTCATTTTTTTGTTTCTTTTTGACTTTTTTTACTTGGCGATATTTTTTTTACTTGGCGATATTTTTTTGGACTTGGCGATATTTTTTGAACTTGGCGACATTTTTTAGATGCATTAAGCCAATTTTAATGCTTTTTTCGTCTCTTTTATTTTTAACAGGAAAGAAGGCTAAAAAGAGAAAATTTGGAACTGAAAATAACGTTATGAGAGAGCACTGCAAACTTAAATATCGTGTATAATTGCTTTTGTTTTGATTTATACTTTGCTAATATACATTTTACCGTCTGATTTCCTTAGGTAAAATCTTTGTATTAATGCATATGCATGCTTCAGGTCTTCTCTGATCTTTCCAAAACAGGGGTGATAGGTAAGATAAAAACGAGGGGAAGAATAATAAGAAGCATTTTGAGCCGTAGCAAACAACGCAGAACGATGCTAATTTCAAGTGCATAAGGTTCGTTGAATGTGTCAAAAGGATAGCAAATGCAAGTTTTAAATTGAACACTTCGGAAAGTTCCCGCTCACAACCCATCACCCCTTTTTTAAGTGGAATGGTTCGCGAGTGCTAGGCGCGGCTTCCACGGACGGACAGTAATGATTTGTACTCCCGATTTTCAGATAACATTGCTGTGAGAATAACAAAATGAATTATTTTTTAAGCAAGTTTACATTACGCGACGTTTTATCGCTCAAAATTTAGCAGTCTGCAATTTTGTGCATTGAAACATTGGGTAACCTGAATTAACTTTTCAAACACAAAGGTATTTATTCAATCTTTTAAACGTTTTTCTCCAATATTCACCCTTTCAATAGGCGGTGCGTCAGAATGATTGGTAATAATAGTAATTGATTTATCAAGCCTGGAGTATAGAAATAAAAATTTGCCAACGTCACATGCAGTACAAAAGAACGTCTATAAAAGTATTCCCTGATGTAATTCCACTTATAAACAAGCTCAACAAAAAAGATAAAAACGTTCTTCCAAATCTCTCACATCGCTTTTAAAAATTTATTCCCCAGAAAACAGAATTTCCAAATGCCGTCCATTGTGTTGCTAAATACACTCTACTCCGGGCAATAAACACGGTTCAAAGGCAGCTCGTAAACCGAAGAGGGGGCTCTTTGAAGGAAAAGTGAGAAAGGCATTGATTTCCCCACATCGAAAGAGCTTATTCCGAGCGGCAGTCAAATATATCGCGCGAAAGAGGACATTCAGCGAAGTTGCGGCAATATTTGCAAACCGTTTAAAGTCGGATTTGTGACCCCTGAGGTTATGAGGTGCTGTGCTTTAAAAGAGGGATTCGTAGCAATGTTTGCCAGGAATCAGGGAGGATAAAAAAAAAGGGCCGAGCTGTGGTGGAGATAAAATGCAAAATGCTTTTCGGATGGATGAGTTGTTTGGTGTAAAAGTGTTATTGCAGATAAAAGTCAAGATGAAATGTACTCAAAGGAGTTTTTAACATTTTGGAGAGAGAACGTATGCAGCGTGAATGTATGTAAGAGATGTAAACAAACATTGAAATAAAATTATGATGTAGTTTAAAATGGAAATTCATCGGGATAAGCACTTGTAAAATATGTAACCAAAATACAAAAAAATATGTTGCAATAATAAACGTTTCTTAAAGCTCTTAAAAGTATTATTTCACAGCAAAAAAATGTGGGTGTTTGAACCTTTTAAGGGAACTAAAAGAGGTCTAAATACTTCTTCAGGCTTTCACGGCCGGCGTCAATATGAAGAGGTATTTCCGGGCTTATAGGCCGTGGTCGATGAGAAAAATGAGTCCCAAACGTTTCGTCGGACACTGCGGTCGACATCATCAGTGAGTAGTTTGCTGAGACTGATACGCTAGCTTCGGCCGCTCGGGTATTTAAGCAAACTGCTGATGGCGTGTTGGCTTCTGATTGGTTGCTGTTTCTTCGGCCTCTGGAGCGTTCTGGATTCTGGATGGATTTTCCGGAATGGGTGAGCTGTCTGTTTCTGGACCGTTATGGCGAGCGGATCTAAGGACGGAATGCCATATTTTCGGAAAATTGAAGTTCTCTTCTTTTCTATTGAAGTTACGCGGATGCTTGAAAATTTCTATTGCTTCGCGATGAAGACGGGCATAGTAATGGGATGTTGTGGCCAGGATTTCTGTGTCTTTAAATTTAATGTTGTGGACTCCTTCCTGTTGGCTGTGTTATGAGAAGTCAGCAGTGGCCGAACACAGCCAACAGGAAGGAGTCCACAACATTAAATTTAAAGACACAGAAATCCTGGCCACAACATCCCATTACTATGCCCGTCTTCATCGCGAAGCAATAGAAATTTTCAAGCATCCGCGTAACTTCAATAGAAAAGAAGAGAACTTCAATTTTCCGAAAATATGGCATTCCGTCCTTAGATCCGCTCGCCATAACGGTCCAGAAACAGACAGCTCACCCATTCCGGAAAATCCATCCAGAATCCAGAACGCTCCAGAGGCCGAAGAAACAGCAACCAATCAGGAGCCAACACGCCATCAGCAGTTTGCTTAAATACCCGAGCGGCCGAAGCTAGCGTATCAGTCTCTGCAAACTACTCACTGATGATGTCGACCGCAGTGTCCGACGAAACGTTTGGGACTCATTTTTCTCATCGACCACGGCCTATAAGCCCGGAAATACCTCTTCATATAAAAGAGGTCTTTTCGACGTGAACGAACACTTGAAATAAAGTAATGATGTAACTTGAAAGGAAAATTCATTGTGATCAACAATCTTAATTTTTATTAAAATCTGTGTTTCAATATTAAACGTTCCATAAAAATCTTGAGTTAATCGTTTTATTGAGAAAAATGCGCACTGTATAAATAATAAGACCTTGAATGTAAGCAATTTGACCAGAAGGTATGTAAAAAGGTTCACTCACGACGCTCAAGCGAAAGACAATTCTCGGTTCATGGCAAATGCCACTGCTAGTATAAGCGTGATGATGATCCATTTGAGGCATATTTCTGTTATTTCTGTTCAGCATTAAACGACCTTTTTTGCAGGTTCTGAATTTGACGTTTTGACAAAAAAAAAAAAAAAAAGACACGAAGTACTAATAAGGTGCATTGAAGTTTTATTTGAGAAATTTGCGTTACCTCCAAAAATTTTCCGGTGGCAAAAATGGAAGAAGTAACTTGCAAGCCCATTTTCATTGTAGTCACTTCCAGGGAAAGGTATGCCTTCATTATTTATGAATGTAAAAATGTGAGTTCCCAGCGTTGTGTTAAAGCGTAATACATAATCTCAGCGCATAACCATATAAACGATGTTGGGATAATAGCAATAAAGTTTAATTAAGTAATACTAATACAATAATAATAATAATGAACTCTTTACTTCAATTATTACTTCATTGAAAAAACAAAAAACAAATTTTCTTTCAGGGATAATCTTTTGCTTGATTGAGTTAAACGAATTTTTCAGAGCCTATTAGCTGGGAAAAAATGCCAGAACTGAAACAAATTTGTGATACCAATCAAGCTTAACTGAACAAAAAAACATTACAGCCGGATTCATGCTTCCATCTTCAAAATGCTGGCAATTTATTTTCCTTCCATACGACTTTTTATTTTCTTTCTATATCAGTCCATAAACAGAAATTATTTCGCAGTTAATGAACACCATAAAATCAGTTAAGGGTATTATTAGAAGACAAAGCTGAAGTTTCAGAAGCAACTCACAGCGGAACAAGACATCTATAACGCTGTTTTTCATCTAAGAAAACAAGCTATTAGTTGGGAACACAGCAATCTATATCGGCGTCAATATCTAGATCGGAAAACTGAAAAGAAACGGAAAAGAAAGCAAGAAGAATCTTTTGTTTGTCTTTGTGTAGAGTGGAGCATATCAAAATCTCTAGTGAGAAATGGTAAGGGTGTCTCATTCGGAGGATTATGCGCTTCATCTTGGAGACCAAATAATAGGCGGGATTTCTTCTTCAGCAAAGCATTTGTTAGGTGTTTGCAGTTGGCTGTATACTGAATACTAAAGACGGGACGAATGAAGTGCATACACATGTGATTAATATATTTTGACTTGACTTTGTTGCATATAGCGAGTTGATTTTATTATTCATCTTGCGTTATTTCAGAAAAAAAAGGAAGAAAGCAATACTTATGCTATGAAACGGTTTTGCTGCTTCATGTAGTGTAGTTATAGAACTAAAGCATCAGTTTCATTGAAAAACTAAAACTTTCTTAAGATCAAATAGACCAGCGATTCTTATCCTGTTGGTAGTGGACCACTTATTGTACGTGAGCAATTTTCATGTGGTACGTGAAAACTAGCGAGAATTAATATTTATCATTTTTATGGCTGTAGTTAATTTATTAAAGGACACTTTTAAATTCTTCTCATTTTACCTAATACAATTGTTGGGAAACTATTGTCCCTGTCGTATGTGGTCCGCTTGGGATTCAAAAGCGTACCAAGTGGTCTTTAGAGGTGAAAAGGTTGAGAACCACTAAAATATATGATGGCAGGGAAGGAAGAGATGTATTCCGTTAGAATGTTTGACATTTTGTATGTAAAAAAGTGAGGACAGGAGGACATTAAAGAATAGTCGGGCAGTGTAGAATAACGAGGTTTTAACCCTGTTTGGAGCCATTTATCAAGTGAAAATGTCATGAACTACTCAAAACGTACTCCCACTCATACAGTGGAGTGATATTTGACTGCTTATTGCAGTTGCTTCAAAGATCTTATCAGCTTCGGTTTTGCCACTCGTTATAGGACAAAGAGTTTTTTTTCGATTTTCAACAGTTCCTACAAGCAAGTATTCAAATATTTTAATCCAGTAGTGTAGATGGGAATTAAAAATCAATATTAATCATAATATACACCAAAAGGGTCGTTTCTCAACTGAAGTCGTTCTGTCTATCAGTTTAATGATAATTTTATGGAATACCTGGTATTTCGCAGTATCCGACGTAACCCTGGTCTTTCAAGAATCTTTGATGCGATTGTTTCTAATACGTCCAATTAGCAAATATTTTCTTACCGATACACCTCTTTCTGCAAAAAAAAAAAAAAAAAAAAATCAAACCGAGGCAGGAACGCTAAACAAGAAAGTGTTAAAGGATAAAATGAGAGATATTGTGACATAGCAGGTGATAGAAGCTCCATAACAACAAAATACACCTAACGTTCAAAGTTTGTCCAAGGTTTAAACTACCTATACCATATTTGTGACTATTTCATGCTACCCTACCTTTATCATTTTCTACTAACTAACATTTTTCATTACAACAAAATAAATACTTTTTTACCCAAGTAACAGTTTATCATAGAAAGGCTATACTATGTACTCATGGTAATTTGGGGACTTTTATCCAAAAAAAACAGTAAAGAAATTTTTTAAAATGCAAATGGTATTTCATATTACTCTCTTCTCATCTACAAAACATTCATACTGTAATACTTAATAAGTTCGAATTTACTTGTCCTCCTATTTTCAACGATCTTAAATTTTTGTTGAAAATACAAAGCGTGAAAATTCAGTTGCCAAAATATTTTGGCGCATCTCCGATTTTCAATGCATGAAATACGTTTGTCGCAAAATTTAACTTACCTCTACTCAAATAAATGTGTGAGGAAGTTTCCTGATGCATAAACATTCATTGCTTACGATTTTGCATACAATTTTCCTTTCTCAACAAACAGTATTTTTGTCATCCTCAGAATGGTAACCAATTACACGAAAACTAACTGCCATGAGCCAGGGAAGACACTGGGCATAGAGGACAGGGTTCGGAAAGCAATAAAATGAATAAGTAACTAAGAAAAAAATGAGAATCAAAAGAAAATATATGAGGGACTTTCTTGATGTATAAACAATCATTTCTTTATGATTTCGCATATAATTTACCTTTCTCAACATATCAAAAGGAAATATATGAGGGAGTTTCCTGATGTATAAACAATCATTTCTTTTGATTTTGCATACAATTTTCCTTTCTCAACAAACAATATTTTTGTCATCCTCAAAATGGTAACCAATTACACGAAAACTAACTGTCATGTGCCAGGGAAGATTCTGTGGCACAGAGGACCTGGTTCGGAAAGCAATAAAAATGAATAAGTAACTAAGAGAAAAAGAGAAAGATCAAAAGAAAATCGACTCCGGATCGCGAGAGGGCGAGAAGCTGCTTTGAAGTTCGTTGATCTGTTTTATCGTGATCAAAAGACTGCAGAGGAAACTTAATAAAGATGCCACCTTGAGCCTCTTTTGATTCTTTTGGCAGCTTAGTGGAAGCTCTGTAGCGGAGAAAATAGTTTTCTGATCCAGCCTGAAAGTTTTTACTGACTTTTTACGGTAGTATTAGGGGAATAAAGAAGTAAACGAAACTCGAGCTCGAATATAATGCGTCATATGGAAGAAGGACCTGTTTATGGAACTGAAACATCTGAAATATAGATTAGGCTAATGCAATCTAATAATATTCTATTCTACACGTTTCTCTCTTATATAAATAAAGTAGTAGCCTTGATTCCTCTTTGCTACTTGGCAACAATCATCAAATTACCCAACCTTTTCTGAAAGAATTAGTTGAGGATTATATTATTTGTTACTGCTCAAATAAATACCATTAGGTTTATGCTGAAAGCTTTCTTGAGAGATAATTATGCTCATTGTAGTACAATACAATTTCGTTCGGTTGCTTGGCAGAGAAGTGCAATCAAGTTGCAATGTTATATGAATCAGGTGATTATGGTAAAATTTTCTGGAAGCGATAGAGACTAGTATACAGGGTGGCCACTCCTATCGTGGCCCAATAGCTAATTTCTAAACCGTTAGAGATAAGCATATAGTTTATTTGGAAAAAAATCTCTAAATTACGAAAGGAATTCGGGCTACGAAATGTTTTTCAAAAAAATCAAATTTTGAAAAAGTTAGGAAATTTTAATTTTTATACAGCTCCCCAGTCGTATCAATCATATTTAGTAAAACATTCTTGACACTGTAACGTTTAAAACTAAAAAAAAATCACTCTTCTACGACAAAAATTGACCGAGTTATGACGTTTTGAAAAATCAAGATTTTGAAGGATTTCGCGTACGGTCCCTTAAGCGATCTCTCGATGACGTCGTGAAATCCATCAAAATCTTGATTTTTCAAAACGTCAGAGCTCGGTCAATTTTTGTCGTAGAAGAGTGATTTTTTTTAGTTTTAAACGTTACAGTGTCAAGAATGTTTTACTTAATATGATTGATAGGACTGGGGGGCTGTATAAAAATTAAAATTTCGTAACTCTTTCAAAATTTGATTTTTTTGAAAAACATTTCGTAGCCCAAATTCCTTTCGTAATTTGGAGATTTTTTTCAAAATAAACTATATGCTTATCTCTAACGGTTTAGAAATTAGCTATTGGGCCACGATTGGAGTGGACACCCTGTATATTAGGGAGCCGGAAAGTAATGTTTTTTTTTTGAAACAAATCAATTGTTAAAATTTTTTATTTTATTAAATTGACGATGGTAATTATCCTTGTTATCAAGGGCTTTTTGTGATCTGGAATTAAATTTTAAATCCTGAAAAGATTTTAAAAAAAAAATGATTTTTGGAGCAAAATATCTTGAAATGGCATCTTGGATGAAAGGCAAATTTTCAAGTTTTTTTTCATACACAGATCGCAATAAATGGAAATCAGATGGTGCAATGTCAGGTGAGAACTATGGGTGAAGCAGTAGGACTTTCCTTCCCTGCGATAGCTAAAACACTTTTATTGTACAAAAACGTGATAATTCTGCTTGTATCCAAGATGCCATTTCAAGATATTTTGCTCCAAAAATCATTTAAAAAAAAATCTTTTCAGGATTTAAAATTTACAACTATATGGCAAAAATAATAAAAGATTAAAAAAAAGTTAACTCATCTGGATGTTAATTTGTATCATCAAATTGGCAAGAGGTTCAGAAATGTATTTTAGTTGTACCCCAAAATTAATCAAAATATCAATAAATTCGCATAATTTATTAGTTTCTCAAAAGAAAAATTCACCTTAAGCAAATAAATAGAAAAGACAAACAGAAAGAAAACAAGCAAATTTATTCAAATGCATTAGATTAGAGTCCTAATGTTGCCAAACTTATGTTCATGCTTACACACCATTTATCTTCCGTACATTGAAGTAAAGCAAGAAAGGCCATTTTATTCTATTGCAAAAGAGTCAAATAGAAAGTCATCTTAAAATCTAAAGAGGATACTTTGTACTAAGTATCTCACAAACGCATAAGTTAAGAAGAAGAGATAAAGACAATAGCAACATTTCTCTCTTATCGCAGATTTCTGTTTAGCGTTTAAACAGATTTGCAGATAAAGATCTTCGAAATAAGATGCTTAGATTTTTGTCTCAGAGCGAGCTAGGCGACTAATGATATTGCTCATTAGTCACCAAGTTTTATTCGAAATTACTCGCTTTTCCTTTTCAAGACAAGCTAAGCTAAATTTTATTTATCTTTTCCAGCTGCTTTGTGATTAGGATTTGTTTTATTTTGTATTTTAGTGTTCTTTGTCGTTGTCATAAGAGTACAGATTTTTGATATTGATTTCTGATTAGAAGAATCGTCGATAGTATGAAATTCAAGTTTATTTTGTTAGATTTTTTAATTAGCTGTTATAGAAACTCCAGAATATAAATCATGCAAGATATGTAAAAGAAAAACGGAAAGTATAACCGAAAAATAAATAAAGTAAAACGATTAAAATATATGTAATATTTTTTATTAAAAATAACTTTGTGAACGTTTCCACTGGTTGTGGTTCATTTCTGAGTTATGGAGTATCTTCATAGCGGTAATATTTTTCTCGTTTTTGTAAAAGGCCAAATTGATGATAACCTCTTTATAAGAAACAATATTAACGCAGTTAATACTTTGTAATGAGACACTATTCAGTACAGACCACTCGGCTTCTACCAAATTTTTCAAAATAGGATTTCAGTCGACAAACTGAAGTCTTGTAAATTGCAGCAAAAATTTAAAAAATAATAAAAAAAATAAACTGCAAACTAAAACATTAAAATTAATTCTGTTCAAATACATATTTTCTTTATTTGGCTTTTTATCCTTTTTAGCATAATGGGAAGGGTTGAACCCTTAAAACCCATACTTGGGCATGGTTTGCATTTAGCAAAATAAGCTTCAAGTAATAATTAAAAAAAGTGGTTTGTAATTTTCTTTCCTATTCCATATTTACCCATGCTATGCTGAAAAGAATAAAACATTTTGAAATTTGTCTTGGGTTCTGGCCTCGAAAATGATTTTAATTTGTTGTATGGCCCTTGTACTGACAAAGATTGGGCACCACTGGTCTAAACTGCAAAACCAACTTTAGCCGAATCCGGAAAAAGAAGGAAAAGAAAAAAAAAAACCTATCGTGCATTTATATTTTTCATATTTTGTATAGAAAATAAATTCAACAAAGATTCCCTGAATTATATAGCAAACTCAATAAAAGAGGCCTCCAGGTGAAAGCCACATCCACGCTCTCTCGAAAACAAAATGTGGAAATGTTCGAGAAGAACCCGGTGATGAAAATAGAAATGATAAAAAGAAACATATTCGAAAGAATGTGACATCTCCACAAAGGCAGAATAGCTGCTGAAAGTGCCTTTAAGGAGGAAATACGTTGGTTTACCAGGAAACAGAAAAGTGTAAACAATTCGTTCGCCCGAGGAGGAATTTTTGATGATGTCTTTAAGCGTGCATTCGAAAGATGTTTCGGGGGGTTTTGATGGAACATTTTTTCTACGGAAAGATGGGAAAAACTTTCATTCGATGACAACTTTCTTCCCTTCAGATTTTTCAGTTAATGCTATAACGTAAGAGTTTATTTTGAGTTCTCCCGAAATTTCAATTTATGCACTTGATATCTTAAAAGTTAAGTGAAAATATGTATTACAGTAAAACGGGGTGAATCGGAACACTTTTCAGCTTTGATTGTAAAAAAAGCATTTAAAAGATTTTTTTAAATTTGATTTTTTGGGTAAAAACTTCGGTCTTGCTTTATTTTTGATATTCCAAGCAAAGACAAAACATTTTGAACAATTATTATTAAAATATACAGGAAATTATGGATGTTCCGAATCACTCCGCTGATAGGGGTCAATCGGAACACATGTTAAATTTTTTTTTTTTTTTTCAATTCAATCTGTGATAGGTCTTACAAATATGAGTAATATTGATGGGGGAGAATAAGAACAGATAAATACTGTAAAATAAATATATAATTTCAATACCAGTAAACGTTTATAATTTGTCAAAATTCAAAATATTTTGAACTTATGAAAAATGAAAAGTAATTTTAAGAAATGCTTTTGAATTGAAATAAAAAGATTTACATGAATGGAAGTCACTCATGTCGTACACAAATATGTACTTGTTCTTAAAACTAGCAGTTGCGGCTTGGCTTAAGTGTTTTTATAACATCTTCTGGGATGAACGCTGCTTTTTCTTTAGTTTCTTGAAATCTCTGGGTTTCGGGGACTGTTCTGAAAGATTTTTTCGCCTATTCATCACTGTCTGTGTGCTGGATTTTTACTACATAAAGTCTATGTGACTTCCCCCTCGTATTTTAAGTAAAAATAAGAGTCCTGGAGAAAAAATCTTTTGAAATCTGCAACTTTTTGTCATTCTAAGATCTATAGTTACTCACGAGAAGGGATAAACAGTAATAAATCCTTGTCCTTGTCTTTATTAGAAGAATTGGTGTTAGAATCTTGATTTTTCAAACAGTTTCCTTCAAATAAGTTTGAATTGGAACAACACAGAACTAAGTGTTCCGATTCACCCCGCAAATTTTTTTCCTATGGCATTTTTCAGAATTCCTCATTTTTATGATACAATTTATAAAAAATGTAAATTCTAATGTGGTATTCTATTGTTCAGATACATGTATAACTGAAACATACCACTCTTCGTTTTTAAATATAAGTAGGTTTGTTCTTGCATATGAAGTTTTGCAGTCTATGAAAATGTGATGTTTTCTAGCATTCCACGTGTAGCCCTCCTTAGAAGCCAGTAGCGTTGCCAGATTGACAAAAGTAAATTTTTCCTACTTCCTATGATCTTACTAAAATAAAATTCATGGCGAAAAATACCCAATAGTATATTTATGAAGAATTTCTTTGTACGGTCGGGAAGTTTTGTTCCGATTGACCCCGCTGTTCCTATACACCCCATTTTACGGTACTCAATTTTTTCTATTGTCGTGTTGGTTATTTAATGATGACTTTGCGTTTTGTTTTAGCATTTTTATTAAAGTTATTTCTGGGATATAGTAATCTATCGATTCGTAATTTTGTAATTGATGTTATACTAATTTATTTTATAAATAAAGTAAGGTGAGTTGAGGTAAGTGCCTACCCGAATTTTCAAAGATCACATTCTTAATGATGGTACTCTGTTGAAAAATGTGGCACATTTATCACATTTTTAATAAAAGACTTGAAAATGAAACAATGTTTTCAAGCATATAATATGTCAAACAAACCACAAGCAGAAGTTTGATGATTTGTTTTATGGCACTTCTTCTAAGGGCCGCACTTGCCATCGTGGAGGGGTAAATGCTACCCTAGGCTGTTCTCGTCAAGCATTTATATTTACACTGATTCGGGAGCTAGCGTTATATTATATTAATGTACTTAAAATATTGCTTTTTAGAAATAAATTCGTGTAGTTTTCGTTAATAATTGTGATCTTCTGATAGTTTATATGAAAAAAAAAACAAGTTAAATAAGGAGATAAACTAAAACATTAATTTATGGAGCAAAAACTTTATTAATTAAAAGAAAGAAAAGGAAAAGTGACCTGAAAGAAGATTAAAAATAATTATACACGATGAAAACTCTCATGAGATTATACATTAAAACTTTTGAAAGTAAAAGAAAATATACATGTGTTTTTCTTCTACGCAGAATTATCTGTGGGAGAATGGAGAATTCGAACCTAACTATATATATATATATATATATATCTGCCGTTTTTATTTTTTACATGGAGCTCTCCCATTATGCATTTTGACTTCATCTCTGTTTTACATGTTTTGTTTTGCATGTTCTACTGAAAGAAAGATCCAAATTCCCTTTCTTGATTTTCCAAATGCATAATTTCTTCATCATAATAGATGACCTATTTCTTCAGTCATTAAAATTTGAACTTTGACTGATCTCAAACTTATTTCTGTTACACGGTCATCGATGTTGTCCAACTTCTCTGTGTTCGTTCTAAATAATAAAGAGTCACAATAGCAATGAAGATTCCTAACCTCGCCTGCCTTTTAAGGTTCTGAAATAGTTCATTTCAGAATGCCAAATCATTTAGCTGCTGTACAAAAAGCTATGCTACTTCAAATACGCTCCTGAATCTTATGACTATGACTATGACTATTTAACAAAAGTATGGAATAAAAGAAGAAAAAGCAGAAAGAGAGGGAAAAATACTATGCATCTAGGGCTCTGAAACATTTTATAAACAACCCCCCCCCATATAAAAATCCCCATCATTTTTAAATCAACAACACAAATAGCAGTTGGATTTGTAAATCCAGATACATTGGTTTATTACAACTAGCACACATATGTGGCAAGACATTAAATAAATGAATGTGAAAAAAATGAGTTAAACGGAAACTTTGAAATCATTCTCAAAAAGAAATGCACATAACATTAAAGAGGTAGGCTTTGGAAATTGGACATTGAAAGGAAGAGGCATCAAAAGAATTTGACAGCTGGCGTAGCAGAGCTTCCGAAGCAATCGCAAACTTCTTGCAAGAAGAATAGAGTTTTCTTCAGAAAATGAAAGAAGCGGCCACGCAGAAGAAATGGTTCACGAGGTGAAGTTTTGTTGTCTTTATGGGCGTTGTCAAAGGAGGCGTTACTGAGTGATGTTGGGTTGAGTTGAAAAAAAAAACGGAAGATGAAGATGCACTTATAGGATTGAAAGTTTCACATGTTTTACTTTTCGATTCGAACCGAGAAGTTTCGATTTGTTTTACTGAAGGCATTTCGAGGTTTTCAGTTTGAAATTTAGAATACTGTGGAACCTCGGTAACTCGACACACTTGAGAACCACGAAAAGATGTCGAGTGAAGCGGATGCCAACTTACCGAGGCTCCATAATTTTAGTGTTTTCTGTACTGCTTATTTACTAGTGCTTACCATCAACTTTCTTTTCCTTCTTTCTTTTTTTTCTTTGAAAAGAACATAACAAAATTAATAGGACAATTTTGAATACCTTATTAGGAATAAATCTATAGATTTTGAAAAAAGATAAGAACACCTTGTCAAAGAGAAGCTCTGTTAACACTTGTTTGAAAACATGTGCCGTGCTGGTGCTACCTTATTTCTCTTCTGCACTACCATGAGTTCATTGCTACAACCCATTCTTAGCCCTGGACCTGCACTGACAACACAAAGTGTGGTGGCCGTCTTCTCTGGGTATTTATGGGAATTCTCAAAGAGAACTCTTTCCAGAAAACAATGAATTGATTCACCCTTAAAGGGCGGAATTTTCAGAAATAGTTAACCCTTAGTTTGGCACATATCAAAAATTTAAAAATTTTGACAAATTTTTTTTATTTTAGTTTTTTTGGGGTAAAAGGCAGAAATATTATACAGTTAAAATAATTTCATGGGGAAAAAATGAAAAGAAAATCGGTTTTATAAATTGTGTATCCTGTAGGATACACTGCCAAAGTAGCAAATAAGAATACATAAAAACTTTTTATAACATTTAATCAAGTATTTATTTACAGTACAACTACATCTAGCTATAAATTATTATACAAATCAAAATACAAAAGAAATTAAAAAATAAGAGAGAACATACCTGTAATCGACGTGACGCCATGTTGTTTTGGTAGAACACACTGTAACACTTATAAACTTAATACTGATCGCGTTGTTTTGTAAATAACCATAGTAAAGACAGATGTTGAAAAATAAGGTTCAAATAATGCCATAGGTTAAAAACCAGCCCCCTAGAGGGCGCCTAATTCAAATTAAAAAATGTAGAAAGTGATGTGTATCCTGTAGGATACATTGCCAAACTAAGGGTTAATATCAAAGAATATCGGTAGAAAGAAGTGGTCTAAAGTAGCAAGGTGATGTCGACTTATAGTGGTCCCTATACATGTGTATCAAGTTAGAGAGGTTTACACACATTGAAATTAATATTAGACCAACTATTGGAAAAATAAATGCCGACTTACTGAGGTTGCTGAGTTATCCGCGTGTCGGGTTACCAAAATTCCACTGTATAATGACGCTGATTTGTTTCTACACCATATCGTTGTTAAATATAACGTTAACAGTAGTAACAAGCTATTGTTACTATTATCCTTGTCTCACTTAAAGATTAAATAAACAACATTACTCTAAAATTTTAAAAATATTGTTCAACATTGCTGATGCACCCAAATGAATAAAATGTTTCAGTAAAGATGAATAAAGGCAGCTCTAAACCAACAATGAGCAGTGTTAACCCTACACTGCATGGTGTTGCCAATTGGATACATGGACAATTTGTCTTCTTTATGAATAGCAGAATGTAGTCATAAGGCAACTCAATGCAAAAAAAGCAAGTATTGGGTATATTACAAGCAATTATCACCATTTATCCTCCATACATGGCAGCACTTGTCTGTTATATGCTCTTAAATGAATCCATATGGATAGCTTTTAAAATCACTTAAACTACCAAGTTTTGAAATTATTTTTTACAATGAAATATTTTTCTTTGTCTTTTAAAAAAATAACATGCAGAAAATAAACATTTATCTTTCGTTTGCGATGCGTTTTACATCAAAATTATTATTTGGAAAAAATCTAGGACATAATACATGTCTGTAGCCATTAGGCAACATTATGCAGTAAGCATCCAGAGAACACTTCGATTCATCTCTGTAGTTCATGAAGTATGTGCTTTGTTTATGTTTCATGCTAGCTTCTTTCTCTTTTTGGAAGGTATAAAATAATCATGCGGACCCAAAAGTAGTACTTTCGGCTGTTCTACCGTTTATTAGACCTCGCAATTATCAATGCTTAGCTGATGTTCAACAGAGTGAACAAACGAAAAATCAATAGGGAAAAGCCTTCAAAACGTGTTCATTTTAGATTTCAGTTAGCACAAACGTTGTGCTTACACGGATAAGTAAAATTATTAATAATTTTAAAACACAGTTTTGAAAAAAGCTAAAAAATACGCTTTTACATAGAAATGCGCTGTGATCATCACGGGTTTTCCTCTAATTTTCAAAATTACTCAATATCCGCACTTAAGTTTACATGCACTTATAATACATCAACATGCAATACAGTTTAGCCTTTAGTATTAAAAATAACATTAAATATATTACTTTTATATTTGCAAAGAGCGTAAATTTTATCTTTTATTCAGACTTACATACATACATACATACATACATACATACCTACATACATACAAAAAAACCCACATGTGAAGTTAATAAAAGCGTATTAAAAAGAGGGAGACCATTAGCTACAGAGAAACTAGAGTTACAAACCAAAAAAAAAAAAAAAGGAAAGCTTGCGCGAGAGAGCCTTCAAAAGATATCAGATTTGACAGAATTGATCATCGGAAAGAGCACAGTACAAATAAACAATGATGCAAAATGTCAAAATGTAAAGGATTACAAGAGTACAGTGCACCAATGGTTCAATTCCTCTATTTGTTTTTTACAAAAAAAAAAAAAAAACTAATTTCAAGACTATCATTTAAAATCATTTTTATTTGTTGAATGCATGGTGTAGCCATTTGGCAACAAAACTATTTTTAATTACAAAGTGGTAAAACTTTAGAGTTATATTTTTTTAAATATTTTTCCATGTTTTCTTATTACATTGATAAACACATATATTTTTTTCTAAGAAAAATAAAAAATCATGCAGGGTAGGGTTAAGAAAGACAACAAGGCAAAAGATCACAGGTGGAAAATAAATTGCATAATATAATCAAGTGTTACCGTGTCTTGAAGCAATTCCCAAAAGCCGCAACAGACATCGGAACATATTCTTTTAGCTCACTAATGACCATCCGCAGTTTAGTTGTGTGAGGTTTCCGATTATAAATTTCTATTAACATTTCTTTGGATGTTATGTACCCCCATTTATGGAAATTATCTTCAAAATCATGAACTTTTTGAATTAATAAAGATGGTTTTCTGCAGCGTCAAAGAACTATTTTAAAGGAAAGCATTAAAAATGCTATTGCTTAAGGTAAAAAGAAAGCACTTACAAATCAGTTCCTATTGAAATTTTTAAATTATTATTAAAAAAAATAATTTGCCCATTTTTTGACTAAATTATTTACGAAAACATTAAAACAAGTGAAGAAACTCTTTCATTTGAATTTAAAACTTAATGTAAGAAAGTATTAAATTCTAAAATGTTAGAAAATGTTTGCAACAGTTTATAAATGAAGTCTTGAGCCTTTGAATCAAGAAAATGGAGATATCAATATATTTCACGATAGAAGAAGACATTTTCCGAGATAGAAAAAGCTTAAGATTTTAAATCGTCTCTTAACCAGAAATCTAATCCGTGACATATATTTTGAAGAGAGTTGAGTCATTTCGTACGGCTAAAAGATTGCAAGGTTTTCTTTTAATGAAGATATATTGGGGAACTTTTTCATCTAGTAGTTAAAACTTTCTCAACGGAAGTGCAGAATGGATTTTTAAGAAGTTAATTTAAATTAAAACAGATAAAGAATTCTCAAACTTGGAGTGGGAACTAGGGTCATAACTCTTATTTCTTTTCAAAATGAAATTCGGGAATGCAAAAAAAAAATAATTGAAAAAAAGTTATTCAGATTTAAGTTTCAAAAATAATGCAAATGAAGGAGAAAAGTAAGCCTCTTAGATTTCGTAGATATTTGCCTTCTCTAGGCTTTTTTCTGTATCTCTGAAAGTTATTTTTATTCATTGTTTTATTGCATGTATTGAGCGCATTTTTGAGCTCAAGAAAACAAAAACAACAAAAAAAAGTTAACTTAATATGTAGGACATACCGGACGTTCTCTCAAATTCAGTATAAAAGAACATGAAAATTGTGTCAAAACAGAATTTCGAACTCTCCTCTATCGCACAACATAGTTGGTGCTGCAATTATAACTGAATGGCTTGGAAGATGAAGGGGTTATGTAACAAAATCCAAATTTAGAGTAATTAAAGTTCATCGTTTTATTTTCGCCGTTGTTACAGCTTTTTTGTTTTCTTATTTTGGCGTTAAGTGAGCGTATGCAGTGGTATAAACACATCTATTTTTTAATGTACCAAGTTTTATTTGCTTACCTGTATCCATTGCTTTCTTTTGTCCAGATTGTATTTTTAAAAATGGAACATAGCCTTTTCATCCTTCAAACTCTTCAATTCCGAATTTTTTCTTCGGCAAAAATTATGAATATGATTTGTTTTATTTACGAGTTAGATTTTTAAGAAGGAAAATGGTGGAAAAAAATCCGCTTGTTGACCATGCCTCTTTTCCTCAGCAGTTGAAACTCTTCCCCTTAAAAAAACTTTTTTTTTTTGTCCGTGACGTTTTCCCGATTACATATGTCCTTGTTGTTGTGATTATCCAACGTTTCCAGTTCCTGCGATTTAGGGTTTATTTGCTACGTCTCGTCTTTGATTTCTCGTCCACTTGACAGTTGTGATGAAGAGGCTTGTATTTGATAGCCTCGAAACAGCTCTTTGCTGAGTTTTAAACCTTTTCAATTATTTTTATTTGCACTTATTCAAGCTCTCTCATTTTCTCAAGTTAACTTAACGCTAAATGTTTTACTGAAAAGCACATCAGCACTATAAGTTAGCTCCTTGTGAAACATCAGTTGTCATTTAAAATGTGCGTTTTATTGCCTCGCTGCTTATCCCCTTAAATCTAATCAAAATGAGTTGCTATAAATTCGGAAATTATGCTACAAGCGTCCATTAATACAGGTATTTAACAAGAAAAGCGGCAATTTTGAAATAGAAAATTACGATTTATAGATATCTCGTTGAAATATTGAGTTTAAGTCTCCTGTCTGAACGGTAGATAAGATTAAAGGAACTCAGAGTACTTCAGATGATATATTATTAAAATTTATTAGCCATTTACCTCTCACTGGCTCAAGATTTTTGAAACTAACTTAAAACAAATGGGAGCGTAGGTATATATAATTGTATGCTTAACTCAGTTTAAAGGAGCAAACAATTTTTTTGTTGGCAGTTCCTTAAAACTAGAACGGAAAAATAAATAAATAAATCAATCGGAGTCGGAATCAAAGTCCTCACAGAAGATTACTCAGAAAAGTACTTTACAAACACTATTTATACAAACCATTTTCTTCAGGGCCGGCCTTAGCAAATGCGGGGCCCGATTGGAGAAATCTGGCGGGGCCCCCTTTGCAAAATGATTACATTTAGTTTGAGTCTCAAATGAATATAACTCTTTTTAAAATAAAAACCTTTTGTTTCGCTATTTTTTTCAAGAAAAAAAATAATAATAAATCAATAGCTTGCTAAAACAAGCCATTACAGACGAACCTTTCTTTCTATTTTATGCACCTTCCCTGACCCTTTCGTTGATGATGAAAAGACTACTTATATAACCTTTTAATACACTGCGATGCAAAAGTTTAGACAAATTGCAAATATGTGAACAAAAAGAAAACTATTCAACGAAATGCTTTCAAATTTCTACTGCAGGTGCACAATATGGTCCCAAATACGTGTCTGGAGTTCTTAAAACTAGAACTGGAATCAAATTTTGGGTATTACAAAAGACATTTTTTTACATTGTTGCAAAAGTTTAGACAATAGTCAGATTTTATGCAAATATCCCTTGAAATGTGATTGGTAGAGGAAATGCGGGACTTTATTATTCATTTATAAAGTGCAGAGATTGCAGAATAAATAATCAAAATCTCAAAAGCTCTGTAGCTCTTGTGTAAAGAAGATGAGAAAGTTTGGAAGCTGAAACTTGAAAATGAACCTACTTAATTAATTTTTTGTCTTTTAAATCGTCTCTAGTATGGTAGTACGTTGTTTTTTACTTTGTGGAGAGCAAATTCAGACATGCGTATCGATCAGAAGACCAAGAAAAAATATATTTGTTAAAGATGAAGGAGTTGGAAAAACGGCTGGAACTGACGATTTGCCCCTTAATCCTACAAAACTTCAACTTGGGTCAAAAACAGCAAGTGACAGCATAAGTAGATGAACAACTGAATCGGAATGCATAAAAAAAAACAAAGAATTATGCTTGAGCCTGTTCGGACAGAGTGTCCCAAATTAGCCAAATTTGATTGGTAAAAGCAGCACAGCATATGATCATTGGATATTTCTCAAGTCCCTCGAAAAGATTTATAATCCATCTAGGCCATCCCAATTTTAATAATTTTTATCAAAGAAAGTACCATTCATTGTTTAGTCACGATGATACATATGCTGCTTTTCACATTAAAATCTGGCCTATTTGGGACACTCTGTCCGAAAAGGATCAGGCACAATTCTTTGTTTTTTTTCTGCATTCTGATTCAATTGTTCATCTACTTATGATGTCACGTGCTGTTTTTGACCTAAGTTGAAGTTTAGTAGGATTAAGGGGCGAATCGTAAGTCTGAGCCGTTTTTTCAATTCCTTCATCCTTAAGAAATATAATTTTTCTTGGACTTTTTGATCGATACGCATGTCTGAATTTGCTCTCCACAAATTAAAAAACAATGTACTACCATACTAGAGCCGATATAAAAGACAAAAAATTAATTAAAGCAGGTTTATTTTCAAATTTCGGCTTCCAAACTTTCTCATCTTCTTTACACGAGAACTAAAGAGCTTTTGAGATTTTGGTTATTTATTCAGCAATCTCTGCACTTTATAAATGAATAACACAGTCCCGCATTTCCTCCACCAATCACATTTCAATGGATATTTGCATAAAATCTGACTATTGTCTAAACTTTTGCAACAATGTAAAAAAATGTCTTTTGTAATATCCAAAATTTGAGTCCAGTTATTGTTTTAAGAATTCCAGGCACGTATTTGGGACCATATTGTGTACCTGCATTAGAAATTAGAAAAAATTTTGTTGAATAGTTTTCTTTTTATTCACATATTTGCATTTTGTCTAAACTTTTGCATCGCAGTGTATATCCGAAAAAGCATGTTGCATTTTTGATTATATTCCCAAGAACTAAGTTGTACTATAGTGGCAGGCAAATAGTGGGATATATATGTTTAAATTTTGGAGAGGGCTAATGGGACCAAGCTTAGAATAATAATTTAGAGGATGGCAGGGTGGAGCGCTCTTCTAGACATTTTTCCTCGTTGAATTTTTGAAATGCAATTCTAAATAATCTTCGGTAATGTCAGAGGAATGGGCGAGAAATTCAGGCTCAAATTCAGACTCTCCTTTCTAAATATATTTTTTAAAATGATATTTGAAGACATTTTAGGCAGCGGCCCAAACGAGAGAATATTTTTAATGGGGGGGGGGGTGGAACTTTGAAAAAAAAAAAACTCCAACTCCCCCATCTCTTTGAGGGCTCTTCCCCGAAAATTTTGGAAATTACAGTTCTGAAAACGCAGTTTTATATGTTCTCTTAGAGGACCTTGATATTAGATAGAGGTTTCTTACTAGAAATGCTTTGAAATTGTTGCCTCAAAAACAAATTTTAAGTTACTTTTGGCCAAGTTATGGAAGAAAGAACGGGTATCCGTTCCTTCTCCCATAACTTGGCCAAAAGTTAGTCCCACTTCCAGAAATTTTCCTTGAAAATATTTCAAAATTATCTCTGGCGGAATTAAACAGAAAGTTGGGGATTGGGTGCTCTCTAGCAGAAAATTAAAAAAATTCAAGGCGCAAAATGGCAATTTTAGGATTTCCCTGGCTTTGTCCAGTGGGTTTGTCTTCTGCCCCTTAGCTCCCTAGGCTTGAGCCCCTTAGCTACCCCGTAGGGGCGCCACTGATGATGAAAAGACTACTTATATAACCGTTTCACTGCGTGAGTGTAAGATTGTATTTAGTAGCCTTAAGGGCATTGAAGTTTGTTCAAAATTGAAGTTCCAAAAGCGCAATTTTAAATGATTTTTCGATGTTTTTAGGTGTTTGAAGAATTTTCCCTGAAAATTTTTTAAAAACTGAAACCCAGGAAACGAAATTTTAGATACTCCCTTAATATTTTTTGTGGGAGAAGGCTTCGGAGAAGTAAGATTTTGAACACGTTCTTATTTTCAGACGAGGTAGAAAAAAAAAAGGGGGGGGGGTTGAAAGAAAGGGGAGAAGGGCACACAATCAATTGACCAATAATTTATATCGGTTGAAAATTCAAGTGTCGTGATTTCTTTTTGAAAAAAAATGAGATTTTCCCCCAACATTATTTATTTTTGTTCTTAAAATCGCTTAGTTTTAACAAAGCGCATTTTTTACTTCTCTTCAGTAATAAAGAATATTTAAAGACAAATCATCAACTCAGCATTCTGTATTGTGGGCCCTAACTCTCTGGTTGCCGTTTTGGTTAGAGCAGTGTTTCACAACTTTTTTGAGATCATCAAACCCCTTTAAGACGCTGACTGACACTTATCACCCCCCCCCCTTCTTCCTCGAAAAACACATAGGTGAACATCGATATTATTAAAAATATAAGCAATTTTAACCAATCACTTTTAAACTAAAAATATTAATAAATAAATAAAGTACCTTTAATTTTTTTTTATTTCACAAAACGAACTGATAAGCATTTGATGGGTAATGTTTAACTAAGATCATCGACGTACTTTTCAAAAACAGAAGTACATTTTTCAAGAAATTCAATTCCTTTCTACACTGGAATCTGGGGGAATTAAAATCATTGAAAGTAAAAATTTGAAAGAAAATATATTGAAAATCTGAAAATTCATAAAATGGACAATGAAAGACAAAATACTTCCTAAGGTTCAAGGAGGAAGCTCTTGAACTTTAGTTTTTTCCTTAACTTGTGAGTAATTGTCTGAACTGTGAACAACCGGTTTCGTACATATGTTTACACACAAATTCGGTTTTCGCCACCCCTTTACTACTAGTGTTTTCTCTTCTAAATAACCATCACCCCCTATCGCCCCTTTAGAATTACAGCCCCTTTGAGGAGGCCAAATCGTCCCTTAGGGGGCCCAGGTTGGGAATCACTGGCTTAGAGGGTAACGGGAGAGGAGAGATCTCTACCAAAATTTTAAATCCCTAAAACGCCATTTTAGGCAATTGACCTCGATGTTAGAGAAAAGGCAAATCTTCCAGAAATTTTCGGAAATTTATCAGAATATAGAAACAGAAATTTACTATTCCTCCATAAATCTGGCACTGGAAAGCACCTATCCTTTTGTTACGCCACTCGAGAAAAGATTAAAAATTGCCATCCACCTCTAGCTATGCGGGACGGTTTGCTATATAACCTCTCCTACGTTTGCTTTTTTAAAGCAAAAGGAAATCGGTAGTGTTTTCTTGGAGAACATTTCATTGTTGATGAATTTTAATAAGCCCGCCTCCAAATAATTAAATAAATACCTTAATTCCCCCTTAAATGGGAGACCCCAGTACAATAAGGCCCTGCGAAGGGCCCCTATAAACATAATATTAACTGACGATAATCTTTTAGAATTTTGACGTTGAGGCAGGCTGCTTATGGTTTTTTTTTTTTCTTTTTTTGACAATAGAGTATAAGTTGCCGTAGGTACGACCCTGGATTTAAGATGTTCAAATCGACAGATATTTAAATTTTTCTAATAATTTATCTGACAGTAGTAGTTTTGGGAATGTATCTGATAACTTCAATAGAATAATAGAGATGTCAAAAGTTTCAGAAAGTTCTACACCATAAATTGAACTAATCGTAGCAAAATACTTTCAGACAGATTAAACATCAGTTAAATATTGACAATTAGCTTTTCATTTTGATATAGTTTTTTTTAACATTTACCTAAAGGCGAAAATAATTTGTCGGCGCGGGGCCCCTTGCTCCTACATCATAAATTGAACTAAACGTAGCACTATACTTTCAGACGGATTAAACACCAGGTAAATATTGCCAATTAGCTTCTTATTGGGATATAGTTTTTTGTTAACATTTACCTAAAGGCAAAAAATATTTGTCGGCGCGGTGCCCCTTGCTCCTACAGCATAAATTGAACTAAACGTAGCACCATACTTTCAGACAGATTAAACATGAGTTAAATATTGCCAATTAGCTTTTTATTTTGATATAGTTCTTTTTTCTCATTTACCTAAAAGCAAAAATAATTTTTTGGCGCGGGGCCCCTTGCTAGAGCGGGGCCCGATTGGGAAAAATCGGTCCAATCGGCCTAAATCCGGCCCTGATTATGCATCGGTTTTAAAGGGAACAGTTTGTAATTATGTATGCTTCAATATTTATTTTCTCTTTATCATTGTAGTTACGTTACAGTAATTGCCAAACCGTAGTAATCTGTCCCTTTTCTATAGAAACATTCTTATTCATTCTCTCATTAACCTATGTTGCGTTTTAGACTGTATACCTTTTTTCTAATATTCAAAGAAGCGTTGGAGACATGAAAGGTGTATTCTTGGCAATATACGCTTTCGCAGGATGTAACACTGTATCAGCTATCTACAAGAAGGCGAAAATTACACCGTCTAGAAAAGTGTAAGTTAACAACACTCTTCGTTCGAAACTTCTAGTCTTCAACGAACCCAATGCCAGGGCCGGACTGGACCCCTTAAAAGGGCGCAGAACTTGGAACTTCAGAGGGGCGCACAATATATTCATGAGCCCATTGTGGATGTATGCAATAGGGGGGAGGGGGAGGAATATGTTGTCATTCAAGAAGATGTTTGAAATTTTATCTTACATTGTTCTTTTTGCAAGGTGAATAGTTAGGAAAGGTGTCCTTCAAAAGATGTTTTTTTTTATTCAAGACTTAACGTGATTTTCATAGCAATATAAATGCATTTATTAACTCATAGAATTTTATGCATATTTAAAAAATACCCCAGCTTTAGTTGCGTCATACGTCAAAGCATTGAGAACAAACAAATTTGCAGTACAAATAATACAAGCATTACAAGATAATCCCAGGATCCCCAGCGAGTAGCCAACTTTACTGGAGTACTGAAGAAATTCATAGCATCAGGATTGGAGAGAGAAAATAAGAAAAAGAACAGCAGACACAGGAACAAGGAAAATTATTTTTTTTCAGAAATTTAATGATATTTTTTCTTCATAAAAAATGGGGGGATATTTTTCCCACTGGGGGGGGGGGTCGCACTGACCCTGCCCAATGCAGTGACTGACGCTGTAAAGTATTTCCTCCTTGCGATGTGTGGAGTCATGAACACTGAAAAACTACATAGTTTTCGCTACCAGTGTTACTTGCAAACAGTGGGAGAACATTCAGGGAGTGGGCTGGTAGGGCTGCAGCCGCTTCCGAAATTGTCAAAAAGAATTCAAAGCATTTTATTTACTACCTTTTTCTTCTCTTTTCTGAAATCGCGACAAGAGAAAAAAATTCTGTAAGAAAAATTTAATAATAGGACGAAATTCAAAGAAAGAAAAAGAAAAGGAAACAAATTCTTTGTTTCTTTTTTTGACATGTACATTTTACTGTTTGTCACGTTTATGACTTTTCTTATAATTCAATTTTGTTTATTTTTATTAAAAATGTGTTTCACCGATTAATAGTTGTTTATTCATCTGATTCTGTTCAGTACATTTCATCACGTGTAATTGAAACACAACGTTAAGAACAATTGTAAAATAAATCGCAAAGTTAAGGTTATTAAATCAAAAATTTGGCAAAATATTGTATGCACTTGTTGGGTAGCATCTACTTTAATTCAGAGAACTTTTCAAATTCTAATTTATCTCTTCCTGTTTGTATCAAAACGCTTTACCTCTCGGACACAACAATAATTTTCATGATAAAAAAATTCAATGATATATTTTTGTCATCTTAAATTAGCATATTGATATCAGAAATTCTAAAAATTAATTTTCCTTGACTACATTTTATGAGGTGCCCTGCCCTCTTCTCTCTAATTTTCGGTTCAGCCCCCCCCCCCCCCCCCCCCATGATGAAAAAATGTAATGATGCATTTTTGTCATCTTAAACAGTCTTCATTTCAGAAATTCTGAAAATTAATTTTTTTTACCTACATGAGGTGCCCTGCCCTCTTCTCTTTAATCCTCTGTTCAGCCCCCTCCCCCCCCCCTGAAATAATTTGTCTGTGTACGTCACTGCTTACAAGCTATTGCAAAGCAGCCTATACATTTGTTGTTCAAGTTAGCTGCACTTCCCCCACTTCAGCAGCTTCGAGGCAGAATTCATATAGAACAGGGCTGTCCAACTGCTAAGAGCCCTCGGGCCAGAATTTCGGTCACTGATCACCTGGCGGGCCGCAATTTGAAAAAGTTGAACAATAGCCTGTTATATTCAATTACAGTTAATAGTTGAACAATTAATTACAATTACAAACAACTTACTTACATTTTAATGTGAAAACTGAGGCCTATCAGCCTTCTTTACAAGGGCAGGAATGTCGACATCGATGTTAGTCGTTGCCAGCTGAAGAAGGTCTAACAGTGAACTGTCAGAGAGAGAGGTCCTGTGGTGATTTTTGATAGAGTTCATCACCGAAAAAGCACTTTCACATAAATATGTGCTCCCGAACATAGAAGTTATTTTCAGTCCGAGGTCACGTAGATTGGGGAACCGTTCAGTTGGAAGCAACTTGAAGAACTCAAATCCCCTTTCGGTTCTTGTTTGAAAGAACGGGTCAGCCTGGAGATCGCAAAGTTCTAATTGCAGGTTTGCTGGTTGTTCCTCAATGTTTGCCGTGACTGAGTTACTGAACAGAGCCACTTCATTCTTGATACTCTCAAAATCTGAAAATCTGGTGTTGAATTCGTCAATAATTATCTGCAACTCAGGGCAAAACTCAGAAAAGTCCAGCACCTCCTCACATTCTGACGCCAAACGACTACAGCTGGCGAAGTGAGACAAGTTATTTTTTGCCAAAGTTGCATGGAAAATTTTCAGCTTGTTTCTAAACCCATTTACGTATGCCATTAGATCAGACACCAGTTGACCTCTTCCTTGAAGTTTTAGGTTCAGATCGTTGAGGTGGCAAGTAATATCAGTTAGAAAAGCCAGGTGACGTGAAAAATCCATGCTTAAAAGTTCTTGTTCCAAGTTTTCTGACGGAGAAAACTGTTGAAGGAAAAGAGGGATTTCTGTTCTCAAATCGAAAAATCTCTTGAGGCAGTTTCCGGCACTGAGCCACCTAACTTGATTGTACATGAGCAGGTCTCCGTATTCTGCTTCAATTTCCTCCAAAAAGTTACGGAACTGCCGATGCATAAGAGCCTTGTTGCCGCCTCTGATCATGTTGATGACTTTCACAACTTTTTTGAGGGTTTCAGTTTGCTTCACCGATTTCCCGCATAAAGCATGCTGGTGAATGATGCAATGAAGTGCAGGGCATTTCATTCCTTTTTTTCTCAAACATCCAATCAATCCGATATTTGGTCCTACCATTGCCTTTGCACCATCTGTGACTATGGCGGAACACTTTTCAAAACCTCCGACACTGTTGACCGCTTTCAGCACTGCTTCAAATATGTCTGTACCCTTTGTTGTGGAGTGAAGAGAACACATGGTAAGGAGCTCCTCTCTGATCTCAAAGTCTTCTTTTGCAGTGCGAATGAAAGTCAAGAGTTGACTAACGTCCGACTGGTCTGTACTCTCGTCGATACACAAGGAGAAATAACAGCATTTTTCAATCTCACTGGACAATTTCTGTTGTATTTGATCACCCATTTCGGCAACTCTTCGCTGGACGGTCTGATGAGAAGCTGGAACCGAATCAAATTGCTTAACAATTTTGCTATCACCAAATGCTTTTGCCATTTCTACAGCACACTTTTTAACCAAGACGCTATCAGTGTAAGGTTTTTTCGCTTTAGCAAGCTCAAGTGAAACTGCATACGAAGCATGCAAAGCATTGTACTGGTCAGATTTTACTTGAGTAAACACACCAGTTTGTTTTTGCAGTTTTGACTTCAGTTCTGAAACCATAAGAGATCTTGCTTCTCCTTGATATTTACCGTGGCTCCCTTCGTGAAGACTCGTATAATGTCTTTTGACATTGTATTCCTTGCACACAGCCACAATTTGCATACAAATCATGCACTGGAGTTTGTCCTTTCTATTTGTAATAAAGTACTGGGTTTCCCAGCGGTCCTGGAACATACGATTCTCGCTCTCAATCTTTCGTTTTTTACTCATGATGGAAGATGAAATATATGCAGTCAACTACTAGAGCCAAATCAAGATCATCAATGGAAAAGAGAGGATTGTTGACGACAGCAAATTCTCAGCAAAAACCGCAGCGTCAGTGATCCCCTCCGCCCCCCTCTTTATTTTGAACCAATTACAGGCAGGTTTTACCTATCCCTGTCTCTCCCGCCTGGTATTACCAACGCGAGGCAATACTATTTCTAGGAATTTGTTTGAAGCGACACGTGCCTGGGTACTTGCAGGGTAGGACTGCTTGACCTTGACCTTTAGATGTCCCCCCTATACGTTTTCTCCCAATACAATGAAAGGAGTGAAAAGCGATCGAGAGAAAATTTCGGGAATCGCGGTTTGACCAAGAATGGTAGTCTCGATGCTTCCCGATACCATAAAATTTCGAAAAAAGAAATCTGCTGAATAAGAAGTTGGCGGGCCGCACGATATGTGTTGGCGGGCCGCATGCGGGCCGCGGGCCGCCAGTTGGACAGCTCTGATATAGAACCTACTACCACCACACAGCGACGTGCACCACACAGTAGCTGAGTGATAAAAGAATCTGCTCGAACTCGATAAGTTCTAACTTGATTTTTTCATTGGTTTGGGTTTTGGACAGGTAAGTTTAAACCAGGGATTTTATCGTGGTTTTTACCGTAGTCTCAAAAACCATTGCCAACCCTGGTTACAAGCTTTTCAAAATTGTTACGTGATCACAAGACAAGACAAAGCTTAGCAAAAAAGAGGATGTTTGATAGAAATATCCTGCCAATCAACGACACAAAGAAACAATTTAACTGTAAAGACTTATCTCAGAAATGTAAATATGTACTCTCATTGGTTAGAAGAAATGGGTTGCGGATGGGAAGTGCAGTCACCTCCTCGTAGTGAGTCCCGGGTAGTTCAACATGAGCACAAAAGCACACAAGCACAATACAAGGGGTAATAGCGCAAGGAACAAAAAAAGTTTTGAAGACACTTTTAGTAAAGATTAAGAGGAAACATTGAGTTAGAAAGATGTTGAAAATATAGGACATTTCAGGATATGTTTTGAAATGTTCTACATTTTCAACGTGATTCGCAGACTGAAACCATGATCTAAAATGGTTTATAACAAATTTTTGTACATTTTAGACCTCTTCCTGCTATTTAATAACCACCATCAATATTTTTTTTTCATTTCCTATACTTTAAAAATTTGAAAAATCTAAAAAATTCAAAAAAGGCTGAACTTTAAGTCAATGCGCTAACTAATGATGACGCTGCCGAAAATTAAAAATTTATTTTTTTCACTCCACTCTACTGCCCCCATCTTGGAACAAGGTTTTCAATCAAAGTATTTTCTTAAGGGACTCTACTGCCGGTGAAGGGACG
>JAXGGA010007605.1:0-61620 GCA_038373865.1 Uloborus plumipes
CGCTTTCTTTCGAATTTGTTTTATATTTTTATTTTAATGCCATGATTTGCATTTCGTGCTTTCTTTAATATCTTTCGTTGGCGTTATTGATAACGAATGCTGTGTTTGTTATTGCCAGAGCTTACCTTTTTTTTTTGTTCCTTCAATTGAAATGAATAGATCGTTAATTAAACACCCCTATCTTTTACTCTATAAGGATATTTAATTTGTCAAACTATACAAACATACGCATAATGTTACTCTTGATTAAAATTTTAGAAGGTAATGAAACGATTCAATTTTTTACTGATCGTATAGTACAACTGAACATTTTTGATTGTTCTTGAAAGGGATCCATAAAATACCTTCCCTCTTCGTTTTCAGTACAGATAATGCTGTAGTAAATGTCAATTTTAGGGATGCACCGATTAATCGGCAGTACCGATTAATCGGCCATAATCAGCCACTTTGCCGATTATTAATAATCGGCAAAATCCGGCCGATTAATCGGCTGAAAAATATTTTTTAGATATTATTCTTTAAAGTATACATTCACTAGGAAACCATGATGAAAAATAGAATTAACAGTAATAATAATCCTTACAGTTGATGTAAAGTTTTTTTTGAATGAATTCTCCTACTTTGAATAAATATACATAGACAATGATGCTACATTTTTCATGTGGCGATAGTTTTCTCCTTAGCACAGTGCTTTCAGATAACCTCTAATTTTCAAAGAATAAAAGTACTGAATTAAATTGCTACTGATTACTAAAATATATGAATTAAAAGTATTCCTAAATTGGAGTGTTCACCACACACTGCATTCACCCTCCTTTTTTTTATAAATTTTTATTTCCAATTAACATAACTTAACAATGGAAGTCAAAAATAAAAGTTAAAGTTTTCGATTGCTTTTTTCTTTCAAGTAACTAACAATGTGTGAAAATATTATTGACACTAATATGAAAATTGGTTCTAAGAAATTTGATAAAATATTGAAATTTTTTTTTTTTTTTTTTGTGAATACTAGGAAAATGGAAAAAAATCTTCTCCCAGAAATAAATTACTTACTATTTCTAAACTTGGAATTGAAAAGAGATAAAAAACAGTGATGGTAAAATTGGTAGTAGAAAAACAATTATCCTTATCATTAATCGGCTCAGCCGATTAATCGGTAATCGGTAATCGGCCAATTTGCTTATCGGTGTATCCCTCGTCAATTGCATTTTAAAACTACTAAGTTGAATCCAAGTCATTAATTCTTTTAAAATATGTTGGAAACTCTGAACTGTGAGAAAATGCCTGTAATTGGATGGTATTATGCAAAAAGGAGTTAACCCACAAAACATAAAAAAATGAGTTATCCAACTCTGATGGTAAAATATGTTGTCTTCTACATTAAGCAAAAATGATTTAAGCCCTATCAACGTTTCAAGGACTTGTGGCGGCACGAGCGCAATGACCACTCACCTACTCACCTTTCGGTGAAATACTGAGTTTGGGATCTGGCAACACTGCACACTTCGTGCATGTTGCTGATCTCCAACTTCAGTCAGTCGCACGTGTATGGCCGCGAGAGTTGCACGAGGCAACTCAAATGTAAATACCTGTACATATAAATAAATTGTTATTCATTATATTTGCTACTCTAACTTGTTGCTAAGTCCGCTCAGTAACCTTTCTCGCTAAACTGGTGACCTCGGTCAGTGAAGAATTCATCTTCTATTTTCCATGGCGGATTCCGAGAAGACGACGGACATGCCGTCCGCCTCAGTCTCGGAGATTTCAAGAATTTCCTTGAAAGTGCCTCCATTTTGGAAGGAAAACGCTACTATTTGGTTCACGCAACTTGAAAGCCAATTCATTAATGCGGGGATTACTGCGGACCGCACGAAGTACCATTACGTAGTTGGAAACATCGAAACGGATATATTATCCCAGGTGAGAGACATTATTGTTTCTCCTCCTTCTGATGTAGCTGATGTAGATAAAGAAGAGACTAATTGAAGTTTTTTCCGATTCGGAAGAGCGGAAGCTGAAGAAGCTTTTACAAGATGTTGAGTTAGGAGATAAACGTCCTTCGTTTTTGCTTCGACAGATGCAAGATTTGGCGGGAGACCGCGTCAGCACCGGGTTACTAAAACCATTGTGGCTACAACGACTCCCAGCGCAAGTACAAGCCATTTTGGCTACTTCCGAGGATGAATTGAACAAATTGTCCATAATGGCAGACAAAATTGCAGACGTTACATCCGGAAATGAAATTTGTGCTACCCAAGTGAAAACTAAAGTTCCAGAAGCTAGTCAAAATGACTGTATTGCACAATTGCAAGCTCAAATTAGTGAACTTTCGCTAAAAATTGATAGAATGTCTCAGGCTAGAAGATCCCGAAGCAAGAAGCGGGGGAATAAATCTGTGTCCCATTCTGCTAGTCGAGAGTACCGTATGTGCTGGTACCATTATCGTTTTGGGGAAAATGCCAAAAAATGTTCACAGCCTTGTAGCTTCAAGCAGGAAAACTAGAAGGCCAGACGTTGGAGGCGGCCAGCGTTAAAGGCCAAAATAATTGCCGTCTAGTAATTTACGATAGGCCATCAGGGCTTCACTTTCTCGTAGACACCGGTGCGGAGATTTCTGCTATCCCTCCTACTTCGAGGGAGCGCCGAAAGCCACAATCTTTGTTAAATTTGTTAGCGGCTAATGGCACAAAAATAAATACTTACGGCACGCGCGATTTATCTCTTAATATTGGTTTAAGAAGAAATTTTAATTGGACTTTTTTGGTTGCTGACGTATCTAGACCCATTTTAGGTGCTGATTTTTTGACCCATTATGGGATAATTATAGACCTAAAATCAAAATCTCTTAAAGATGCGAAAACTACTCTGAAATCAACCGGTAAAATTTCTATTGACAGTACACCATCTATTACCGCTCTAAAATTATCTATAGATTTTAAAAATTTAATTCGAGGATTTCGCGATATTTTTGATGACGTTGGACAGCCCCCGAAAAAAGTACAATCTCACGGTGTCAACCATGTGATACAGACAAAAGGTCCTCCTGTAGGTGCTAGGGTACGTCGTCTAGCCCCCGATAAGTTAATGGCGGCGAAAAAAGAGTTCCAAAATTTAATCTACCTAGGGATTTGTAGTCCATCTACTAGCTGTTGGGCAAGCCCCTTGGTTATGGTAAAGAAGTCAAATGGCACTTGGAGACCTTGTGGGGATTACAGGGCATTAAATGCACAGACCATACCAGATAGATACCCCATTAGACATATTCATGACTTTTCATCAAATTTGCACGGGAAAACTGTTTTTTCAACCCTCTAAAACGTGTTTATCATCAAGTACCCATGCAGGAAGAGGATAAGCAGAAAACTGCTATTATTACCCCTTTTGGTTTATTCCAGTTTAATTTTATGACATTTGGTTTGCGAAACGCTGCGCAGACTATGCAGCGCTTGATGGATAATGCACTTCAAGGGTTAGATTTTTGTTTTGTATATATAGACGATCTTTTAATCGCTTCCTCCTCCTTAGCGGAGCATTTAGATCATTTAAAGCAGGTTTTTGCATGCTTAAGAAAATTTGGTTTGCTTTTAAATCGCGAAAAATGTGTTTTTGCAGCTGAGCAGTTGTCTTTTCTTGGACATAAAATAGATAAGTATGGTATTACTCCATTGCCCGAAAAGGTAGAAACCATCACAAATTTTCCTCGACCCCAAACTGTCCAGGACCTTAGACGATTTTTAGGCATGCTAAACTTTTTTCGTCGTTTTTTGCCTCAAGCAGCTGAAAAACAATTGCTATTACAGCAAATGCTAGGAAAGTGTAAAAAACGCGACAAGACTCCCCTTAATTGGTCTGAGGAGTCCACGCAGGCTTTTTAAAATTGCATAAATGATCTTAAACAGGCTACGTATCTAGCACATCCGAATCCCGACGCTGCTTTAGTCCTCATGCCAGATGCATCCGACAGGGCAATTGGTAGCAGTGTCCAGCAAAGAGAAGGGGACTCTTGGAAGCCTTTGGGATTTTTCTCTCGTAAACTCAGCCCAGCTGAACAAAAGTACAGTGCGTACGACCGAGAACTGTTGGCTATTTTTGCTTCCATCAAGTATTTTCGACATTTACTTGAAGGGACTCACTTCGCTATTTTGACGGATCACAAGCCTATTACTTTTGCATTCTCACAAAAAATAGAAAAAATGTCCCCGAGGCAAATAAACCATTTAAATTTCATCGCACAATTCACCGTAGATATCAGACATGTTAGTGGAGCGGATAACCATGTCGCAGATGCTCTCTCTCGAATTGAAAGCATTTCCTCCTCGACACTGAACTATGAGGAGATTGCTCATAGTCAGAAAGACGACGATGAGCTAGTCCAACTACTTGAAGAGCCAAACAGTTTGTCTCTACAAAAAATGCAAATGCCGAATTCGGATTTAAAGCTATACTGTGATGTTTCAACTCAAGTTATCCGCCTTTACATTCCCAAGACTCACAGGTATCGAGTTTTTCGAACTGTACACGACCTTGCTCATCCCGGTATACGTTCCACTGTGAGACTCATAACTAGTCGGTTCATCTGGCCCAACATGAGGCAAGACATTGCAAGCTTTACAAGATCCTGTGTGGCTTGCCAAAAGTCGAAGATTTTTCGCCATATGCACTCGCCACTCACGGAATTTAAAGTACCAAGTCAGCAATTTGCACATGTTCACGTCGATCGATTAAAACCTACCCATCTCTTGCCGGAGAGTTTAGGACTTTCTGACAGTAAGTATGTCTCTCCTTGTGTCGGCACATCGTTCCTCACCCCTCCGGAATCGGTACAATTTAATTTACCAAAGAAATCTCCTTTGGTTCTCCGTTTTTTCCGCCGGGTGCATTTCCCCGGCTAGGTGTTATTAGATACATTTTTTTTTCGGAAAGGGGGATGGTGTGGCGGCACGAGCGCAATGACCACTCACTTACTCACCTTTCGGTGAAATACTGAGTTTGGGATCTGGCAACACTGCACACTTTGTGCATGTTGCTGATCTCCAACTTCAGTCAGTCGCACATGTATGGCCGCGAGAGTTGCACGAGGCAACTCAAATGTAAATACCTGTACATATCAGGCTTGGAGTCAATTACGAGAAAATGTAATCGATTACGATTATGATTACGAGCATGAAAAATTAGAGATTACAATTACGATTATGATTACAGCCCTCTGCCAAATCGCTATTACGATTACAGCAACGATTAGATTATGAAAAAAATGTAATCGATTACGATTATTATAAGTCGATTACGATTTCGATTACACGATTACAGCTTTGGGAGGAATATATATTATATATATATACAAAGGAGGATCCAGAAATTTTTGTTAGGGAGTCAAGTTTTGGTGCACCTTATTAGTTAAGGGGAAGGAAAATGAAGCATGTAAAATTTAAATCTTCTTTAAAACATCATACAATATTACACAGCAAGTAATATTTTTTATTATATGCTATTAAATTAACCTTTTATTTATTTTGGTTAAAAATTATCACGGAAAATACAAATTGAAAATTTATAAATTGTCTACATGTAATCAATATTGGAATTATAAAATTATTAAAAATATAATTCTCATGTAAAATTTAATATTTTTTAAACATAAAAAATGTTTTAAAAATCTATTAATACACAACTTTTTCTTCTTTTATATACTCATTGATAAAAATAATATGAGCATTAAAATATAAATCATAAACTAAGATTAAATTATATGTGAAAATAGTTTGGAAAAAAAAAGTCAAATTACACAATTACAAGGCTAATTTTCGATTATTGAGTGTGTGTGTGTACAGGCGGATCCAGAAATTTTGTAAGAGGGTCAAGATTTAGCGGGCTAGTGTTTACTTAATCATTTAAGTGAAAAGAAAGTGAAGCATGTGAAATTTTATTTCGGTAAAAAGTTACAATGAAAAATATAAATTTGCAAATTATAATCTGTCTACTAGTAATCAATATTATATAATACAGTCGATGCTCGTTATAACGACCACCCCATTATAACGACAATTAAGAAATACCCCAACTTTATCTCTATATACTCTATGTTAATTTGCTTTGGTTATAACGACCTTTCTGTATCGTTTAATCTAATATAACGACCAAATTCATCGGATAATATTTCTACAGTGGGAGAGAAGAAATTAATGTATCCTGTACATATTCGGATGAAGAAGGATGTAATGATAGCTCATAGCATAGAAAATGTTTCTATTTCTATTAAGAATTTAAAATGTTTTTTTTTTTCCGTAAGGCAAACAAAGTACTGGACGCTATGTACCATCTATAACCGAAATGGAAAATTACGTTTTGCAAAAAAGCAAACAGTTATTTCAAATTATTTGTTCGTAGAATAAATGATTTGTAAGTATGCAATAATTTTTCCCTACATTTTCTAATTTAAAATCGGTTTAATATTTTGTTATAGTGTTTAGCACTAACATATTCTTCAATTCCAATGAAAGAAAAATAATTTTAGTACTTTGTTCAAATATTTAAAAAAATCCAATTTTAATGAAACTTCTGAACATGCATGATGCATATGTGTTTTTCAAAAATTCTAGCTCTTACTACTCATTGCGACTACTCGTTATAAAAACATTTATATCGAGCGTTGACTGCATATGTTTTAAAGATTAAGAAGTTCGTTTTTCAGAAGAATTTTGTAAAAGGTCCGTTCTAAAATGAAAACTGTGTCAGTTTTTATAACAAAATATTTTGTAAAATGTCCACAGCAAAAAAAAAAAAAAAAAAAACAAAAAAAAACGTGTTTTTGCAATAAAATACTTCGTAAAAAGTCCATTAAATTCTCCCAAACAGACCCCTGTAAAGTTTTCCAACTTTTTTAAGAACACCGGCAAAATTTTAGGGGGTGCAAATTTTGAATGGAATTTTAGGAGCAATACGAACCTTGAATGCTCCTTCGCAGCAACAATGTCATAGTTGAGAAATTATGGTTTTTGATTTACTAATATCATAGAGATAATCGCAACTAATGATTGCATCTAATGAGTTTATTTATTTATTTATCTTATTCATTTACTCGTTTATTTATTTTCTGTGTGTATGACCATTTTATATGTCACAGTTTTGAGGTACACTGAAATGCTATTATTGCCACTAAAAACGTGAAAATAAAACAATAAACATAAATAAAAGTGTATTGAAATTATTCTAAATGCAAAAAGATAATTAACACTTAAAATAAATCAGACGTTAAATCAAGCACATAAAACATGTTTTAAAAATCTTTAAATACACAACTTTTCCTTCTTTTATATACTTAATGATTTTTTATAATATGAGTATTAAAATATAAAACATAAATTTAAGATTAAATTATATGTGAAAATATTTTGAAAAAAAAAAGTCACCAGGGTGTTGTCATTGCAATGATTACTTCTTGTTCTTGAATGATCACCAAAATACGATTGCAAATTGGTTCGTCTTTTGAAAAAGAAAATATACAATGAAAGTCAAAGTGGGAGAAAAACACCAAAAGGCATACATACAACTGCACGCAGAATACTCTGTCGAACCGAAAACATGTGTTAGTATTTCGATGCCACTGTTTTCTTCGTATGCCGGCCGCCGGCAAGCCGGCAACAAGGGTTGGGGTTTGTGGGGGTTTGTCCTTTTCATTGTCAGTTGATGAAAGGGAAAATTGATGACCTATCCTAAATCAGCAGAGGCAGTCGACCGACTCTGAGATGGAAGACGGTCCTCTGGGCTCTGCCTGTCATAGGCACCATGGGCTACAAAGCGCTTACGTTAGGGCCTTGGGCTCAACTTAGTGACCTTCAAGGAGCACGAAATAGATCTCTTATCTTTTTCAAACCATTATAGAAACGCAACTAAGGAACTTTCACTTTCAGAAAAGTCGGGATTACACGATTACAAGGCCAAATTACCATTATTTACATGTAGATTACAATTACGATTACACAACAAATACTTGATTAAAATTACGATTACACGATTACAAGTGATCCATTTCCAAATTATGATTAGGATTACGATTACAAAAAAACGTAATCGATTACGCAGATTACGATTACGTAATCGGCGATTACTCCAAGCCTGGTACATATAAATAAATTGTTATTCATTATATTTGCTACTCTAACTTGTTGCTCAGTCCGCTCAGTAACCTTTCTCGCTAAAGACTAATACAGATAACATTTTAACCCACAATCCTTGAATCTTCAATATACCATTAAGTAAAAAACATTCAACCACTAAGTGAAGCTTCAAAACACTCATCCAACAGTTTGATGTTTGTAAACTATTTTGTAACAAACACTCAACCAACTGTATCAACCCACATACCCACTAGGACTGGGCAAAACGAATCGTTTAAGTGAACGATTCAGATTAAACAAAATTCCTGATAATAAAATGAAGAAAGTTACGGATCATATTAATTCATTTCCAAGGTACATATCTCATTTCTGCAAACGTGATACACAATCACATTATCTGGGTGCTGAACTGAACTTACAAAAAATGTACAACTTGTATGAGAACACTATGAAAGAGAATGAGCTTCCAGTAAGTTTTTCTATCTATAAAAAACATTTCAATGCCAATTTCAATTTATGTTTCCAGAAACCTAAAAAGGACACCTGTTTGAAGTGTGATAAGTACAACGCACAAATTAAAGGCCATACAGGCGAGTTGGTGGATTCTCTAAGAGAAGAGCATTCCAACCAAACTCAAAAAGCAGAGACTTTGAGGGCTCAAATAAAAAAAGATCTTGAATATGCTTAAGAGGACCCTGAACTGGAAACTTTAACCTTTGATCTGCAAAAAAACCACCCATTACCTAAACTGCCAATTGGTATTGTGTATTATAAACGGCAATTAAATTTCTACAACCTTGGCATCCACGTTGGTAGCACAGGAAAGGGTATCTTCAATGTTTGGCTTGAAAATGAAGCTGGGAGAGAAACCCAAGAGGTAGGATCTTGTCTAAGAAAATACATAATAGAACATGTCAATCCACCTGTCAAGCACTTGATTCTATGGTCCGATTCATGCGGTGGTCAAAACCGCAGTATCAACCTAGCACTATTAATGATGCACACATTGCATAACCATTCTTCTCTTGAATCCATCACTCTAAGATTCTTGCTTTCGGGACACAGCTTTCTGCCTAACGATTCAGAGTTTGGAGATGTTGAGCGCTCTTTAAAAATCCAACAGCGCCTATACACAGACGTAGACTACATTAATGTTATGAAGGAGTGTATGAGGAAAAATAAATTTGTTGTTAACAAAATAGAAAGACAAGAAATGGTTTCAATTCACAAATTATTGGAAAATACTACAAACAGAAAAATCGATTCAAACATAGATAAAGTGAGTTGGCTGAAGACCCATGAGATCAAAATTTTCAAAAGTGAGCCCTTCAAGCTCTACATGAAAACTAACACAACAGAAGGAAACGTGCAGATAATAGATATAGAAAAAAAAGAAGAAAGGTCGATAACACAAGTCATTTAAAGATAATACAGTTGGATTCTTTATGGCTAACGGGTAAACCACTGTCAAAAGAAAAGATCAAAGACCTCAAAGAAATTTTGAAGCTGGTACCACAAGACTTAAAATATTTTTATAATTTCTTGAGAACTTGTCAACAGGGGGAATTTTCAGATGATGTTGATGGTTTTGGAGTTTCAAATGTGGACTTTGACATTGATGAAGATGAGGATAATTATCTTTTAAACAATTTTAATTATTTCTTAAAGACTGATTTTTTATACAGCATTTTTTTTATCAATAAAACACATGATTCATCATTAATAGTGTGGGTTACCTTATTTTTTTAACCCTCCATTCCTTAATAACCTATAAAGCAAAAAGCATTCATCCAACATTTTTATTTTTTTATACAGAAACACTTGAAATTTTTTATTGAAAAACACATGAGAAAATAAGTTTAAATATTGCGTTCATGGTAATATATCATTGGTGTATTGAAAAAGAGCTCATGATTTGCCAGAGTTTGTTGACTTTAAAGCCCATTATCTCAAAATCAGGTTTTTGTGGGTTGAGTCGTTTTTGCATAACACCATCCAATTATAAGTTCGATCATTTCCAAATCGGAATTCAAGGGGAAAATTTCCCAAGACTTTGTGAATAAAAATAATAAATAAAAGTAAACACAATTGAAAAACAAAAACGAACACAGCACAAGCACAGGGGGATCTGCAATAGAGAACAGTGAGGGTGCCATTATGCTCTCCTATACGGTTCCAACCGCGGTGCTTGCTGAATTGAGGGTGCCAGTTTCTCACCCAAGCCAAGGGTAAAAACTCGGCTCTTTACATGGTGCCGCTGGTGCTACAAACGTTTAACCCCCGGAAAGGTGCCAATCGCAACCGGCAGTTTTAACAGTGTACAAGTAAATGGTGGCACAAAACTTTAAAGAGTTTTATCTCAGTTTGAGCTCGACTGCAGATACCACTTTTGCGCTTGGCAGGGCAGAATAGATGAATCATTTTGACCATTTAGAAAAATATCAACCTTTGAGTACTTTTGTGTGACCGATTTTATGTGTTATGCGTATTTAGGACATCCACTTCGAAAAATTATCAGAAGATCCCCACTCCTCACCAATAAACCGTCGTCTAAAATTTCTTATTTTAGGTTTTCAATTTCAAAACATTTCCGGTGTGACATCGTCAACGCCAACATTGCCAGATTGGCGAGTTGGTATCGACGAGGAGGAGTGCTGGATGAAAAGAGAAGAGACTGCGATCGCCATGATCGAAGAACGTCAAGTGATACTTTGGATTTAGCAATGTTTACGCTCGGATTTTTGTTTATCAGTGTGCATTTTGTTTGTGCGTCCGTGTTTTTGTAATTGTGCAATAAATGTTTGTCTACCAAAGTCATTCCTGACTGGACTCAATTCATGACGAAGAGAAACAGATTACAGACGAAGAGAAATGGAGGTTCCACCGAGATCCAGTGGACAAAGAAATCCAAGGTAGGTGTTCTCCACCAAACCTAACGTACAGGCCATTACTATAATGAGTTGTGTTCATAAAATTTAGTATTGTATTTGTTCGGGCTATCATTTCCCTGTAATGAAAAGCACATCAGTGCAAGAGTCATTGTAAACACACCAGTGCTTTATGAAAGTGATTGCCAATAAATCTGTGTGTCGGTTTTGCGTACACAGCCTTTCGTATAATATTAGTTATCTGTTACTAGTAACAAGCACGCCAGTGCAAAAGTGATTGTTAATACACCAGTATTTTATCAATTTATGGAATAACCTGTTTCCAAGAGAAAAAATATATATATATAAATTAAGAGCACACCAGTGCTACACTAAGAGAAAAAAAATTGAGACATTCGCTACATTCTTCATTTTAATGGGTATTTTAACGTTATAGAATATTTGCTTCATTGGGAGCAAAGTGCATTTGGCCTTGAGTATATGTGAAACTAGAGCCGCTACATAGAGGCCTTTTTTGGAGCCTTATGTGAAATGAACGCGATAGAAAGCAGATTGCTTTCGCTGAGTGTTCTTGGTGACGTCACCGTGTCTGCCTGCAAAGCGAATGGTTTGGTTTTGTTTTTGCATTCGTCCAAGGTCGGAACGGTTTGATACTTTCTGGAATTTTATTTTTTTCTTTCTCAAGAAAGATTTTTTTTTTCATTTGGTGAACATATTATCTTTGATTTACATTTGTCGGCATCAATATTACATTTCTTGTTGTGTTAATAAGGAAAAATTTATAGCTATGCAGATAGTTGGGTTTTTTCGCAACTCATGTCAATGATTGCTTAAAATTAATAGGGTTGTTGAGTGTACGGCTAATAAATTGATCATGGCCTATTTAGGCAAAGCAAGAAAGCAAGATTTGATCCAAGTGGCAAGCGAATTAGGGTTGACTGCTTCGGAAAATCTAAGACTTATAGATTTAAAACAATTGATACAGGGCAGTGAGAATTATGAGGAAGAATTTGTTAGTAATTTGCTAGATGTTATTATGGGTGACAGAATAGAGAGGGAAGATGCAGAAAAGCAACGAAAGGCAGAAGAACGCCAGAGAGTACAGGAAGAAAAGGAGAGGGAACTTCGGATTACAAAAGAAGCAGAGGTTCGGGAACTCCAGATAGCGGAAGAGGCAAAACAGGCCAAAGAGCGGGAATTTCAAATACAAATGCAAAATAAAGAAATCGAGCGACAGCAATTAGGATTGGAATGTCTTAAGGCAAAGCAAAATGTTGAACAGTATAGGCCAAAGGTTGAAATAGGATTTAACCAGAGTTTTCAGAAATTTATGCCAAAGTTCAACTTGAAAACCGATGACATTTGTTTATTTTTGGAACTTTTTGAGCGACAAGCAAAAGTTCAACAATTACCAAAGGAACAGTGGGTATCGTATCTCATAGGCGTCCAGCCCGTAGAGATTAGTAACTTAATTGCAAGGGAGCCTGAGAAGCAGGCTAGAGACTATAGTCACATTAAAAATTTATTGCTAAAACGATTCAAATTAAGCGCAGAAAAATTTCGCCAGCTTCTAGTAAAAACACAGAAAAATACAGAATTCACGTGGTACGATTTTTTCTATGAACTAAATACCCATTTGCAAGGTTGGCTCGATGGATTAAAGAGCGAAACTTTCGAACAGCTCAAAAATTTAATGCTAGTAGATCAAATTAAAAGATGTGTGTCGATTGAGTTTAAGGAACATATGTTAGATGAATGGGGGTCGATAACTTCACCAAAAGAGTTAGTAGAGAAGATAGAGGAGTTTGAGGATGCGAAAAAACTCATAGGTGGGAAAAATAAAGTGGGAGATGCAAAAGGTAAACCTGTGGGTAAGCAAGTTGGAAATTCATATTATGCCAATCAGCATTTTAGAGGTAATAAAGCTGCGTTAAATTCATACCAAAAGAAAGAAAATGGAGAACGTAGTTTCGAAAGAAAGCCCGAGATAAATTTTGAGAAGAAAAAAAGATTGCAATGCTACGAATGTGGTTCATACAATCATTTGCGGCCCCAGTGTCCTAATATTCTGTCTAAATTTAAAGAGCCAAAATCAGAAATAAATCGAATAGGGGGAAATTCAGAAAATAGTTTGTTAGATCCCTATATCATTAGTGGGACAATTAATGGTTTTAAATTACCTATTCTCCGTGATACAGGTGCAACTGTAGATGTTTATTTCCCAGAAATATGTAGATCAAAGCTGAATGAAGGGTGAGCATGTGTGGATTAAACATTTGCTTGATGAGCACATGACCTGCTTACCTGTGGCCGAAATTGATGTTAAATGTGATTTGGGTGTGGTAAAAGCTAAAGCTGCTGTTACTGGTGCCCACTTGGACCAAGGGAGATATATTTTAGGGAATCAGACTGCCGAACTTCTCAGAGAAGTTAGAGAGAATCCTCCTTTACAGGTTGAACATGTTAATGTTGTTGTAACGCGATCCGTTGCACGACATCAACAGGAAACCACGGATTTGAACACGGTAAGTTCAGAACCAGAGGTAACCGAGTTGGAGGTAGAGGGAGGATTCGAAGAAAATTCCAAGGTGGAGGAAATATTACCGCCTAGTAATATTGAGGATACAATAAGTCATGTTATTCAAATGGATTCTAGTACATTTGTTAACTAGCAGAAAAAAAAAGTAAAGAGCTTGCGCCATTATTACAATTAGTAAAAGATGGGAATGAGACCAATTACGGAATTGTTAATGGAGTTTTAGTCAAGAAAAAAAGTAATAAATTGGGGGAAGTAGAGAATTTGATTGTTGTTCCGGAAACTGTCCGGGAACAAATAAAAGCCATGTGTCATGAAGGGACCTCAGGTCATCTGGGAGTTCTGAAAACGAAAGATAGATTGGTGAGACAATTTTTTTGGCCAAATTGCTATAAAGAAGAAGAAGCTTATGTTAGAAGTTGCGACGCGTGTCAACGTGTGGGAAAGGCGAATGATCAGAAAAAAGCCCCATTAGCTACTGTACCAATCATATCAGAATTATTTGCCAAAATAAATGTTGATGCTTGTGGGCCTTTGCCAATGTCCACTGAAGGTAATAAATACTTAATTACGGTAATGTGCTTGGCTTCAAAGTACACAGACGCTGTCCCAGTGCCAGATATAACTTCGAAGTCGGTTGTAAACGCACTTCTACAAGTTTTTTGTCGAATGGGTTTTCCCAGGGAAATCTACACTGATCAAACCGTACTATTGTACGAGAAATGGTTGGAACCCCCAGAAAAAGACAACACGGTTGTCAAATGCATCTCTGATTTGATAAATAGGTTAAGACAAAGTAGAGAATTGGCTTCGGAGTCGATGGAAGATAAGAGAAACAAAAGGGAAAAATGGTACGGCAAAAATGCCATTAAAGAGAATTTCAGGAGAGAGACACGGTATTAGTCTTAGAAGTAAATCAGACTCATAAATTAGCTCCAAAATGGAAAGGACCCGGTAAAATCGAGAAAAAATATCAGAAACTTATTACGTAGTCAGCTTTCAAGAGAATCAGGCGGGAAATAAAGTATATCACATTAATATGCTAAAACCATATTAAAAGAGAGTGGAACTTAGGTAGATTTCGTGGAAGGGGAATTATCTGAACCGTCAGAAATTGAGGAGGATTTTCCTTACATGGTAACTGACCCCACACCCCAATGTATTTGATTTTAATGAAGTCATTGAGCAAAATTGCTTGAGAGAAAGACTGAATGATTATCAAATCCTAGAATTGAGGAATTTGTTGGTTAAGTTTTCTGTAATATTTTCCAAGGAAAACTGATTTGGTCCAATACGATATTGAGCTAATTAGGGACAAGCCCGTACAAAGTAAACCATACAGGATGACAAATCGGCAGAACGAAATCTTAAAGGTAGAGATCGAGAAAATGTTGAAATACAAAATTATAGAGCCAGGTGCATCAGAATACACGTCACCTATGATCCTCGTTGAAACTCCTGGTAGGGATCCTAGACCATGCATAGACTACAGAAAGTTGAATGAAATTACGCGTACCCAGTTTTATCCGATACCCAATATCGAACAACGGGTAGAAACAGTGGCTTCCGGCAGATTTATCTCTCTGATAGATTTAACTAAAGGGTATTTGCAAATACCGTTGAGTCAAAAAGCCCAGAAAATCGCTGTGTTTGCAACTAGTTTTGGAGTTTATAGACCTTTACGTATGACTTTTGGGCTTAAGAATGCTCCATTTTATTTTAGTAAATTGATGAGTGAAATCTTATCGGGGTGCGAGAAGTATGCCATGACATATTTAGATGAAATCGCAATTTTTTCTGAAACCTGGGAGGAGCATTTAAAACATTTGCACGACATATTAGAGAGGGTAAAAAAGGCCAGGTTGACAATCAAACCGTCAAAGTGTAAGTTTGCTCAGGACGAGGTGCAATACCTAGGTCACATAGTAGGAAGAGGTGAATGTTCGCCGTCAGAACTTAAAATTAAAGATATCCAGACTTTCCCAGTTCCTAGTACGAAGACAGAAGTAGGGGAGACTGGGGACGGTTGTGACGCGGGGCGGTTGTGACAGTCGTCATATTAGCTAAACCATAATTAATACCAGGTTGAAGCAAAGAGAGAGAGTATCAGCATGTTTGTCTGAATGTGTGTCAAAGCATTGCGGTAGCCATCGAGCGACATTAACGCTAGCAGAGGGGTTGGTTACTTTTTAACAGTCAAAAGTAAGTTTTTTTGTTCGATGTCTTTTAGTAATTCCTGTTGAATGGGTACATATAGAGAAATGAAAAATTTCTCCTCGTTAGTAGTGAACCTTAATAGTGAAATAGCGGTGATTACTTTTTATGCAGGCTATTTTGTATCGCCATGGCGATTCCTGTTTTCAAAAGTAGTGGGTTGGGGGTCGGTTGTGACAAATTGCGTGGGGACGGTTGTGACACGAGTAAAACATGTTTTTATCATATTTGATGCTCATAATAAGCTTGGAGGAGACAGAAACAGGGCGGTGAGACCTAATGAAATATCAAGAAGCTTATAAAGAAGTGAAACTTTTTTTTCTTTCGGACAGCTTTGGAAATGCAACGTTAATCGTAAGTCTTTGCTACGAAACATTCATTCGTAAACGCGATGGAGCCGGCCGGCGCTGTCACAATGAAAAAAACGTGTGCATAGGTTATATTGCTCATAATAAAATGCTTTTGAGCTTACATATACGCTGAAAGCAGATATGAGAGTAAAATGGTACTGAGAAATGGTTCCGTTCATTTATGAATAGAAATGTTTCACGTCTGTTCGTGTAGCTCATGCAACTAGCCTTTCAAGAGTAACAAGCTTCAATAAAACAAATAAATATGGGATCTTTCTTTGATACTTGAGAATTGTTATGAACAGACACGGTTATGACCCACAGGATGTGCATAATGTTGCCAAAACAGACGTTACGAAATTCAAAAAACCTGATATTTTTGTAAAACTTGGTATAAGGCTACTTCAACTGAACGAGACACATTGTTAAATGTTAAACTTTCCCAGATGAAGGTTATGTTGAATTACGTTTAATATTACTTGAAATTAAAAGTGATCTAGACTGTTTTGCTGTATTTTTGAACTTGTCACAACCGACCCCAAGCACTGTCACAACCGCCACTGGGGTGAGGTCGGTTGTGACATTTTTTCCTTTTTTGTTTAATTTGGTCCTGTGAGTTAACTATTGTACTTAGGGAGAAAATTTTAGTGTTTATAAGCAGTCAAATAAACACTTTAACATAAAAACAACTTTAAACCAGCTCACAGGCATTGCTAAGGGATCTATGGGGGAGCAAATGAAAATTGTCACAACCGTACCCAGTCTCCCCTAAGAGCTTTCTTAGGTTTAGCTGGTTATTATCGACAATACATACCAATGTTTTCGGTTATAGCTGCTCTACTAACGGATCTATTAAAAGAGGGAACATTACTTGGGATGCGAAATGTAATGAATCATTTAATTTGCTTAAAGAAAAGCTTTCTAGTAAACCAGTCTTTCATGCTCCAGATTTCTCCAAACCATTTATATTGCAGACAGACGCGTCAGATGTAGGGTATGGTGTTGTATTGGCACAGAAAAATGTAAATGGTGAGGAACATCCAATTTTGTATGTCGGCAAGAAATTTAACCCTTGTGAAAAGAACTACTCAACAACTGAGAAAGAGTGCTGCAATTATCCACGGAGTAAGAAAATTGAAGGGATACATCGATGGACAGACTGAATTAATTATCCAAACGGATCATAACCCATTGGTTTGGATAAAAACCAATGCTGGCAATAATGCCCGACTGTTACGATGGGCATTGACCATGCAGTCTTACAACTATAAAGTGGAGCATAAAACGGGTAAAGATAATTCAAATGTGGACTGCCTGAGTCGAAATCCCTTATATGCTGCTTTTACTTAAAACCTACCACCTGTATAATGAGAAAACATTTCATTAAATATTTTGGTTAATTTGAATGTTGTCCCATTGTTACCTATAATTTTATATAATCTGTATATGTGTGTTCTTTTATGTATGTTTAAAAATTAATGCTGCGTAACCATCGTTATGTTTGGCCTGATATTGGGTGGAGAACACCGGATTTGTCTGTATTCAAACGTTATTATGCAACAAACAGACTGTTTTTCGTTCACCACAACAACGAACATTTGTTTCCCCTGTGTCCGGGGAAAACAAATTCTGGGGTACGGAGGATTTTACTTCTGTGACATCTTCAACGCCAACGTCGCCAGATTGGCGAGTTGGCATCGACGAGGAGGAGTGTGGATGAAAAGAGAAGAGACTGCGATCGCCATGATCGAAGAACGCAAAATGATACTTTGGATTCAGCAATGTCTGCGCTCGGTTTTTTGTTTGTGCATTTTGTTTGTGCGTCCGTGTTTTTGTAATTGTGCAATAAATGTTTGTCTACCAAAGTCATTCCTGACTGGACTCAATTCATGACGACGTTACACCGGGAGAGAGATAACATTTCCGTGAATCCCGTTCTTCAATAACTTCATCGAAATTCATCTACATGTGAGTTTATGGAATTTCAATTTGAAAAATTTGCCTATTGTGTTAAAATAATTCATAGATAAAAGCCAACAATTGCAGAGTAATCTTTGTAATTCATCAATTACTTTTAAAAACAAATATATTTGAAACGCTACTTCCTTTCCTACAAAATGAATTAGTAACATTTATGTCCGATTATTGGTTTTATTCCTGGCCTCTGCGGTGTTTTTTTAACGACACTCAAACGATTTCAGAAATTTTTCATGCCCAAAACCAGTAGCGTATAGACTTAGGTGCACTCCCCCGCAAGATTTGCAAGTGCCCCCCCCCCTATTAAAATATTAAAAATATTTTTCCCGTGTAACTCAAATTGCTATTTTTCTGGATCGTGCGCCCTCAAAACTCTTACGCCCTCGCACCGCAGGAGCGCTATGTACAGTGTACACCTATGCCCAAAACCTTATTATCTACAGCATGACCCCTAATGAAATGAGTCTTTTTCCGTCACTGTAGATAAATGTCAGAGAGTCATGAAATTTTCGATATCACGAAAATTTCTTACTTTCGTGTGCGTGTGGAGCCATATAGGCCACATAAGTTTCAGCCCATGTAATGCTTTAATTGCCTGGGCTATCAACACATCACACAATGGGCGGCAGCAGAATTATATGCTGGGTGTACCCGCATATAAATCGGGGTAGAATTTTTTTTTACCAGTATTTCTGATTTTTTTTTACTTTTTAATTTTTTTTTTGTTTTACTTTTCAATTATTTTTTTTTTACTTTTTTATTTATTCATTAACATTTTTAAACATTAAAAAAATATATTAAATTAATATTATTTTTAAAAATTAATCTTATTTTATTTTTCAAAGCCGGGGGGGGGGAGCAGTCGCGTACAGAAACTTAGGTGCCTCCCACCACCTATTAAACAAAAAAATACTTTTCTTTGTGACTCATAGTGATATTTTTCTGGGTCTTGCACCCTCAAACCTCGTGCTCCCCCCTCCCCCAGTCCCGGGGGGAGCGTCTGCGGGGATATTATGTACGCCAGTGGGTGAAAGTAACCTCATGCACACATCTGCCAACTACCATGAACATGCATAAGCGTAGCGTCGGGGGGCACGTGCCCCCCCCCCCCCCAACTTGATGGACAATTAAAGTTTAGAACCAGAAGTTTTTCAAAATCAAAACAAAAATCATAATCAGAGTATCATGTAGTTTTTAATTTTCATTTATTTTATTTAAGTATTATACCCGCATGTTTGGGCGGGGGGGGGGGGAGGGGTCAAAAGGGAATTTAGGCCTACTCCGAAACAGTGACGAAAATCATCGGAAGGTTTATTTCCGTTTTCATTACCAATTACCCACTAACGTAGCTAGAATTGCCGTCTAGTAGGAATTTTTCGTCAAAACAGTCTTTAAGATTGCCAATAATGTTAAATGCAAGACCTCTGAGGGGTATATCCCCCCCCCACCCACCCCCGGTTGGCCAGCAGATTTTATCCTGACCTTCTCCATGCTCATTGAACAACCTTTTGGATCCGGACTGTTCATATAGAAATTTTTCTTTCGACCCAGGTAGTACGAGAGTTGAACCACAGATTTCTTTTCCATTGAAAAGAGAAGGTATAAAGTCTGTACCTCAGAACCAGACTGACGTAAGTCCATTTTCGTAACTTTTCAGCAGAGGGCGAAAATGATTGCCGAATGCATGCAAAGGACGGGACTCGTGCTCTTTTAATGATACTAAATAATTGTGAAGGAATTTGTTTTATAGTATAACGCTCTCATGGGTCAATCCGGAATAAGATTCTGCACACAATCACAATGAATCAATAAAGTAAAAATTGCCATTTTTAGACTTACGTCATTCTGGTTCTGAGGTACAGAACTGTCGTATCAGACGTATGAAACCTTGAAAAAATCCCCGGCTCTAAAGGGTTCAAGTGAAAATTTCAACCCCTTCCTCTAAAAAAAAAAAAAACCTATGGGACAACATTTGTATTGCCCGGTTCCTACACTGTTAAAAAATTGTCCTGAAAATAACGGGAAAATATACGGCAGCTGAGTTACCGGAATTTTTCCGTTTCGTTAATTATATTTCCGTGATTTTGAAAATGCTCCATTCCTCATTTTCCCTTTCGTCATTTTTTCGTTTCTTAATTGTCCGTTCTTCATTTTATTATCCCCGCTTATACGTTATAGGCTTATATCTATAAGCTTATACTTTCATATATATATATATATACATATATATATACACTGAAGTGACAAAAGTCATGGGATACCTCTTAATATCGTGTCGGCCCTCCTTTTGCCCGGCGAAGTGCAACAACTCGACGTGGCATGGACTCAACAAGTCGTTGGAAGTCTTCTGCAGGAATATTGAGCCATGCTGTCTCGATAGACGTCCATAATTGTGAAAGCGTTGATGGGGCAGGATTTTGGGCACGAACAGACCTATCGATGGTGTCCCATAAATGCTCAATGGGATTCATGTCGGGCGATCTAGGTGGCCAAATCATTCGTTGGAATTGTCCAGAATTTTCTTCAAACCAATTGCGAACAGTTGTGGCCCGGTGACATGGCGCATTGTCATCCATAAAAATCCCATCGTTGTTTGGGTACATGAAGTCCATGAATGGCTGCAAGTGATCTCCAAGTAGCTGCACATAAGCATTTCCAGTCAATGTTCGGTCCAGTCGCACTAGAGGACCAAGTCCATGCCATGAAAAAACAGCCCACACCATTACGGAGCCACCACCAGCTTGAACAGTGCCTTGCTGACAGTTTGGGTCCATGGCTTCGTGGGGTCTGCGCCACACTCGAACCCTACCATCGGCTCTTACCAGCTGAAATCGTGACTCATCGGACCAGGCCACGGTTTTCCATTCATCTAGGGACCAACCGATATGCTCACGTGCCCACGAGAGTCGCTGCAAGCGATGTCGTTCTGTCAGTAAAGGCACTCGAGTCGGTCTTCTGCTGGAATAGCCCAAGAAATCCAAATTTCTCCGCACAGTTCTAGCAGACACGTCCATTGTACGTCCCACATTGATTTCTACGGTGATTTGACGCAGTGTTGCTTGTCTGTTAGAATTTACGACTCTTTGCAGACGTCGCCGGTCTCGATCTTTAAGTGCAGGCGGTCGACCACTGCGCTGTCCATGGTGGGATGTTATGCCTGAAATTTCATACTCTCGGCACACTCTTGACACAGTGGATCTGGGAATGTTGAATTCTCTAACGATTTCCGAAATGGCATGACCCATGCGTCTAGCTCCAACTAACATTCCGCGTTCAAAGTCTGTTAATTCACGTCGTGCGGTCATCATCACGTTAAAACCTCTTCACATGAATAACTTGAACAGAAATGAAAGCTCTGTAAAAGCACTGCGCATTTATACCTGTTCTATGCGATGCTACTGCCATCTGAAAATTTGCATATTGCTATCCCATGACTTTTGTCACTTCAGTGTATATTGTAACGAGTACGTAGCACCTTCAAATTTCTTAAATGATCATTCCACTCTTGAGGAAGTAGCTATAAATTTATTTACAAGTATGTACACTTATTTACAATAGGAGCAGGAAACAATTACTAAACATCCAGCAATTAGGTAGCAAACAGTTCACTGTACTCTCAACAGTAACTCAGCACCACGTATCTAACGTGAACAGTAATTAAGAAAATTACAAAAGCAAAACAACCATTCGCCCGAGTGAATAAAACGAGTCTCCCAGACATCAAATCTGAAAAGAACTAACTGTGTTCAAGGCAGTTGGACTGCTATTTATACTCGGAAGGAAATTTCTACAACATTCTAGCAAAATCCGGAGTGTTCGATTCATTCACAAACTTAAATAATCCATTCAAGGAAGTTCTAGTGATAAAAAGAAAAACCCATGATATTACAACTCCGAGTGAAAATGTCTTCATGCTTATTAAAGTTAGGGTAAGTGCAAAAACTACAAAATGTTACAGGGTCGGTATACAAATGGTAGAAGTGACTTTTGCAACATGTCGCCAGATAAAACCAAAACTAGTGAAAATGATGCAAGGCAGGAAAAACAACAACTATTTACAAGATTTGTAACATTGCCCCGTTCCTAAGGACTGCACGTCCCGGGCAGTACGATCCCAAGAAAGGAAGCAAGGGAAAATTTACAGATGCACACATTACATGATAACCAATCATAAACATGATAAACAATAACAATAACAATGAGAACATGTGAAAGAAACAATAACATTGACAAAGTAATATTACATACAATTAAAGGCAAAAATTATTTACAAAATTTACAAACAAATTACCATGGTAGCTTTAGATTTACTTTACGAACTATGGTCATTGTTCGTAATGGGGGTCATCATGGGGGGTGTCAATGGGGGTTCGTCATGGGGCTAGCCGATCATAATGTACAACTCTAGGTTTTGAATGTGATGACTTCTGGATCCTCACTACAACGTCGTTCAGCCGGTGGAGGACTGTGTAGGGTCCATCCCAGTGCGACAGCAATTTGGGTGATAGACCTTTACGTCGGATTGGATTCCATAGCCATACCTTGTCACCTTCTTGAAAGTCATGGCCAGTGGACCTTGTGTCGTATCGGGTCTTCATTTTCTCTGTCGTGATGTTGATCCACTCCCGTGCGAAGTGATGAACGTCTTCCAACCGGGCCTGGAGATCCTGGACGTACTCCTCAGGCGATGAAGGCGTATCTGGAGGGAGACCGAAGACGAGATCACAAGGTAGCCGAAGCTCTCGGCGGAAGAGCATCTGTGATGGGGAATATCCGGTGGTCTCGTGGACAGCACTGCGGTAGGCCAGCAGGAACAGAGGAAGTTTCTTGTCCCAATCCTGATGATTTTTGGAGACCATAAGCGAGAGATTATTAAGGATTGTCATGTTAAATCTCTCCACCATGCCGTCCGATTGTGGGTGTAGTGGTGTCGTTCGAGTTTTCTCAATTTTGAGGATTTTACATAGGCCCTTAAACACAGCAGAGATGAAGTTTCTCCTCTGATCGGAATGGATCTGCAAAGGTGTCCCATATCTCGAGATCCAATGCTGGACTAGAGTCTCTGCTACAGTGGTAGCTTCTTGATCCGGAATGGAATATGCTTCGGGCCATTTGGTGAAATAGTCATTGGAAACGAGGATGTATTTGTTCCAATCAGTAGTTTCCGGTAGAGGACCAAGAATGCAGTGGCGGATCATAGGGTTTTGAGGCCCCAGGCACAACCTGATCCGGGGGCCCCTCTAAAGACGATTTTTCTTAATCCACAAACTTTTGTAGATTGTAATGCTAAAATCTTCTTCATTTTATAAAATCTGAAGACCTATTGTCATTTCGTAGCCTTGACTAATGTAAAAAACTTAAGATAATTGAAATTGTGATTGGACCTTAATTGATTCAAAAAATCTATGTTATGCATTAAAAATTTATTGTAGGAATTTCAATTTTGCTTACAGTTGTAAGCGCTTACAGCTTTGCTTAGAGTTGTAAGTATTAAAGAATACTTACTCTATTATACTTAAAATATAATAAAATTATTTCAAAAGAAAAAACAGCTTAAAAATTAAGTCAAAAAGTTTGCTTTTTCTAGACGGATAATATCATTTATTTTGTTTCACACCTTACAACTTTGTCTGCGGAAATTTGCTTATTGGTATAAAAAGCAAGTGGAACAAAAAGTGAAGAGAAATATTCAAAACAAAAACTGACTAACTAAAAAATGAAACTGTTCAAGTAAATATCTAAAAAGTTAATATTTGTATTTCTTTTAGCAGATTAAAATATTTTAAATGATTTCAACCGGTGTCAATTTATGGTAGAAATTTATTTTTGGAAAAAGGAGGAGTTCAAGTGAAATTTTTTACAACATTTCTATTCCCTATGAAGGTATATTTTTAACGAAGCGAAATCAAAATAACTGAAAGCACCAACGAAAGAACTTGCAGTTATTTATATTTTTTCTGGTAATATTGCTTACAACTAGAATTAACGAGTTAATTTCTGAATACAATTAAACTTTTGAGTATTATAAAACATTTTTTTCATAAATACCGAAATGAAAACAGCTTAGCTCACAAGGGTTTTTTCAGAGACTATAAAAATATTAAGGGAATATTGGTTCAAGGAAAATTCTACTTTTTTGTAAAACAAAATAAATAGCATGAAGGATTTTTCAGGCTGAGGATAAGAGAGAATAGGCGTTGATGTTAAAGTCTCCTTCAGTTGTAGAAATGCATCCTCGCATTCTTTGGACCATTCAAATTTTTGTTTGCTCTCCGTCAGCTTATGCAATGGTCGTGCAATGTTGGAAAAACCCTTCACAAACTTCCTGTAGTACGTGCAGAGCCCCAGGAAACTTCGCAGCTGATGGACATTTTCGGAGCGGCTCCAATTCTTGACTGCAGATACCTTCTCTGGATCTGTTCGTACACCCTCGGAATATATAATGTGACCAAGGTAGTTCACTTCACGGCGGAACAATTACATTTGGACGGGCTTAACTTCAGGTTGGCTTCCTTAAACTTTTGCTGCACCTTCCTAAGGTTAGCCAAATGTTCTTCAAAACTGCATCCTATGATGATGATGTCGTCCAAGTAGACAAGACAGGATTCATAAGAGAGTCCTCGTAACACTGATTCCATAAGACGCTCGAATGTAGCTGGTGCATTGCAGAGGCCGAAGGGCATCACTTTAAACTGCCACAAGCCTTGTCTGGTTGTAAACGCCGTCTTCTCTCGGTCGTCGGGGTGTATCTCCACCTGCCAGTAGCCGCTCTTTAAATCCAGGGTCGAAAACCACTTGTGTCCGGAAAGGGTGTCCAGAGTGTCATCGATCCATGGAAGAGGGTAGCTGTCCCTCCGATGTTAAGGCTTCGAAGTCGCGGTGCTTGTCCTCTGGGAAGGTCTGTAGTATGTCAGCTGCATCCCCTCTCAGCGAGGCTGCAAGGTGACAGGCTTTCGTGGAAGAGTCCCACGAGTTTGCTTCTGCAACGATGAGGAACTGCTTCTTGTCAATATTCCACGAGATCTTCCCGTCAAATGTGGCCAGTTAAATGGATGGACGAGAAGTTCCAGCTGCAGCTACACAGTCACTTGAGTTGTTAGAGAATGCTGATAACTTCGATTCAAGTTCTTTAATTCTCTTTTCCACTTGGTTTTCTACTGTGGTCATTCGACTCTCAAAGCTGTCAACTTTTTCTTCTAGAGCCTCCACTTTATTTTCCATATTAGTAAATTTACTTTTCACCAAACTTTTCATTGACGTTAGATCGCTCTTAATTTCTTCTTGACTTGAAGTTATGCTAGAGGTTAAATCGCTCTTAATTTCTTCTTGACTTGAAGTTATGCTAGAGGTTAAATCGCTCTTAATTTCTTCTTGACTTGAAGTTATTCTAGCGGTTAAATCACTCTTGAACTGTTCCTGATTAGTAGCCATAGTCGCCATATCATTCTTTAATTGTTCTTGATTCGCAGTCATGTCACTTTTGACAGCGTTGATCACATCAAGGAGTTGTTTCAGTTGTTCCTCTATTGCTCGAGTAATCACCATGAAATTCAGAAGTCAAAAGTCCTCAGGAAGAAAAGTCCAAGTTCACAGATAATTCCAAGAAAGTCCTTGAAGATGCCCCACGTTGGACCCCAAAATTGTAACGAGTCCGTAGCACCTTCAACTTTCTTAAATAATCATTCTACTCTTGAGGAAGTAACTATAAATTTATTTACAAGTATGTACACTTATTTACAATAGGAGCAGGAAACAATTGCTAAACATCCAGCAATTAGGTAGCAAATAGTACACTGTACTCTCAACAGTAACTCAGCACCACGTATCTAACGTGAACAGTAATTAAGAAAATTACAAAAGCAAAACAACCATTCGCCATAACGAATAAAACGAGTCTTCCAGACATGAAATCTGAAAAGAACTAACTAACTGTGTTCAAGGCAGTTGGATAGCTATTTATGCTCGGAATCAAATTTCTACAACATTCTAGCAAAATCCGGAGTGTTCGATTCATTCACAAACTTAAATAATCCATTCCAGAAAATTCTAGTGATAAAAAGAAAAACCCATGATATTACAACAGTAGATATAAAAGGCCGGTTCTAGGACAAGAGGCGGAGCTGCGGAGCCACCTCCGCCTCCCAGATCCGCCTCTCGCCACCGCCTGTGACCTCCCCTCCACCGCCTGTGACCTCCCCACCGCCTCCCAGATCCGCCTCTCGCCACCGCCTGTGACCTCCCCTCCACCGCCTGTGACCTCCCCACCGCCTCCCCAGGGCCGCCGCGAGGATTTTAGTTTTGGGATGGCAACATCCAAGTTTTGATTTCTTGAAATGGCAACAGGTTTGGTTGTCATGACAACCAATGTTTTGGTTTCTTTGAATGGCAACACTTGTGTAATATTTTACAGAGTTAATTTCGATCGTGCTGCCATCTATCGACGGAATTATTTATTTTCTTAATTTTCACGAACTTAATTTTATTTTAGGTGCTCATGCTGCCATCTATTGAGTGAACGAATTTAATTCTTTTTTTATTTCTGGACTTTGAATATTTCCCGAAGCGGGGTTCGAACTCGAACCAAAAGTTTTCCTCTTCCTTATCAGACAAACGCGCAAACCAACTGCGCTATGATGTTTTCATACTCTTTAACGCTAATTGTGATCACAATATAATTTAAGATTGTATCGCCGTCTGTTGATTACCCGAAGATGTTAATTTGCATGCTAATTTATTTTGTAATTCGAACTATGTCTAATTTTTGCAACTTAGTTTTTGTAACCTGTCTCAATATAATTTTTTGACATTAAAGAACAATGATGCTGCCATCTGTTGACGGCAATTTATTTTTTTCGAATTTAATTATTTCTTCAAACTTAATTTATTTTTCAAGCTGAAATCGAACTTTGTCAATGAAAATTAATTTTGCACCTACCGATCCAGTGTAATGATTAACTAATTTTTTATTAACCTTCTAATTTAATTAGTAATTAGTCGAATTTGATTAATTTCACACCATCGAATGAGAATATTATTTAGGAATTCCCGACTTTGCATGCTTCTTTACGAATTTTACTGTTTTTCAGTTTGCCCCTCTCGCTTTTACATGTTAATTTTAGAACTTTAACTATTTTTCAACGAGTTTAATTTTCTTTTTCGAACTTTGTCGATTTTTCAGACTGAAATGTGGACTTTGTCAGTGAAAATTAATTTTTTAATGCTGTTAATCATCTAATCCGCTGTAATAAATAACTATTTTTAATTGACCCATCATTTTAATTAGTAATTAGTCGAATTTAATCAATTTCACACCATCGAATGAGAATATTATTTAGGAATTCCCGACTTTGCATGCTTCTTCACGAATATCAATTGAAGTTGTAGACTCACCCGTTCGACGCGATGTCAACTCGTACATATCCCGATTTTCAGGGAGGATTTCTCGGCAAGCTTTCCTTGGGTACCTTCTCCATCCACAAAATGCAAGCTACTACTTAGAAGTCGAACACTCAAATGGCGTGTAATCAGAAAGATAAGTGAATCATTACTGATAGCTGATGACCACGTGATTGTCCACGGATTAAACATCGGATGATATTGATAAGCTTGTGGTTAGGGGTCGATGAATCAATGTCTACAAAAGTGGGTTCCTACCTCATGTGATAAGAGATTACACATACTTTCTTGTGATTATCTTGATGATTAAATGACACGTGATGTTTAATCAATCCGACTGCAACGCCACGAATTGATATCTCATTGTGACCATTTCCAAATGCATTCTTCCTCCTGATTTCGTTGTGTTCAGTTGCTAGTTTTATGCTGTTTGAGAAATTAAAAAAAAAATGGATTACGCACTTTCTTCAAATGCCCTGAACGTTCAAGTAAAAGAATGCTTTTACACTCGTACAGAAGCTGATGCTATATTCAAAGAACTTTTAAACATTCCATTTCAACCTATTAATGTTGTGGTGTACGGAAAACATTATACGCCGAAACGCAAATCGTATGCCTTCGGTGACGAAGGACTGGACTATCGTTACTCCGGCACCTCAAATCCGGCTCATATGTGGAATCCGGTGATGTTGAAAATTAAAGAGGATGTTGAAAAGGCTACGGGCAAGTCATACAACTATGCCCTACTCAATTTTTATCCAGATGGAAGTGCAGCTCTTGGCCAGCATAAAGACAATGAGAAAAGTATAGATCCATCCAGCGGCGTTGCCTGTGTCAACTTTGGAGTCTCCAGAACCCTCTCCTTTGAAAGACTTGGATTCCCGCCTCAAGAATTAGAGTGTCAGCATGGTAGTTTGTATGTTATGCTGCCGCCCACCAATGAACTATTCACCCATGGGATTAAACCCAACAGAACTGTGACTCTGCCGAGGATCAGCATCACCTTTCGAAACATCACGAGCAATGTGATCCCACCTGCATCGAAACGTTTGTGGTCTGAGACGTGGACCATGGATGATTTTCCTCTCTTCAATCAGTCTGGAATGGAAATTGTATCGACTAGCTCTCCACGTCGAAGAAAAGTTCCATGTCGAACTGCCCGCCCTCAAGCTTTTTTTAAAAGTGGAGAATCGAACCTCGAGAATGCCTCGACGATGATATGCACCGCAGCGGAGACGTGCACTACATCAGAGACGGTCGACTCCGTGGAGATTGACAACCCAGTGGAGACGTGTATCCCAACGGAAAAGATTAAAGTTCCAACATTAGAGAAACCTCTGCTGAATCCCTCGCCCCTTGTGGCTTCAACAAGCTTGACCGAATCTGTGCAAAGTTCCTCTCCGAGTGACACAGTGTTTAAAGTGTCGTCTTCTTCTTCTCAGCCATCCGCCGGAGAACAATCAGCGGATTGGCTTGACATATTCTTACAAAATGCATTCAAACGTTTTGACGAGCGCAACTTAAACGTTTTGGAGCTCGATAATGATCTTCAAATTAATGTGTGTTTACGAAAAAATGGAAAAATCACGATTGTGCTTGAAAATAGTGTCTCAGGTGTTAAAATTAATTTTCAACCACTGAGTTGGATTTATTTTCAAAGAAAAATATGGGAATACAATTCCAGATACTCCAGCAGTAATTTTGTAGCAGGAAACGATGCACTTGTTGTTTGTAGAAATGGTGACTGTGAAATTTATCAACTTGTAGAAACCGTTGAAGAATATGCGATGAAGAAAGGATGTATCGTCCTCAGAGAATACGATATAAAGAAAATAAAGGATGATAATATGAGTTTAGATGAAAAAATTTTGGAGGCCGTATTTGATCATTTCCGGCAAATGTTAAAATGCGAAGAAATGCAATTTTTTCAAAATCCTGTTGACGAAGTGGAAACATTTGAAATTATCTTTGACTGTTTTATCGGAGAAATGCGTGCATGTATTAACATGAACTATGAATGTACAGGATGTAAATGTAATCATCCCTCACAGAAGCGACACGAATGCATGTCACTAACAGTAAAAGAAAAATATTACACTATGGATAACAACATTTTTATATGCATTGACTTTTTAAAACTCGCAAATGATTTATCTACTAAAGTGAAAATGTGTGATAATGAAATTAAAAAAATGACTGTGGACTATTTGAAAGCTCTAATGGATGATTTGTAAGTACTTTTCCAAATATTATTGAAAATGTTCAATAAATGTATTATTTTGTTTAACTTTTTTTTTCTATGTTTTCATTTGCATGCATTTAATCAATAATGATCAGAGAGAGACAATGATTCAATAGCAATTTTTTTTTTATTAATACATACTATCCCATTTTACATTTGATTTTCTCTTCCTTTTGTGATGATTAACAATTTTGGGAGAAAGAACAGGTTTTCTATCATCTTCTTCAGTGACAATTTTCTTTTCATACAGATTTTTATTTTTCACGAAAAATTTAGGAACATTCATTTCTTGTAATGAATTTAAAAATTCATTTATCCACGGAATATCGGCATTTTTTTTCTTGTGACTGAAAATCAAATTTAATAAATCAGCAATATTCGAATGTTCAATCTTCTGATTTTTATAAATGACTTCACCCTTCTCGTTCCATGTGAGGATATCGGAATGTCTTTTCATAATGTCTAATAAGTTGTGAGCTTGATTCAAGTATTGTTTATTAATACTGTTGAATATAGTCGACTCGTACTGCTGAGGATTTTCTTCTGCTTTACTTTCTTCTCGAGGTGGGATCCAAGGAGGGTTATTTTCTGCTAGATTTAATTTCTTTTGCAGTAATTCTGTATACTTTGCCAATTTTTCATGTTCTTCAAGATTGCTTTGCAAAATATTCATCATCTGCATATCAAGTTCGCTTAACTGTTTCGGTGAAACAGTATGCTTTGAAACTATCTCTTCAGGAATTAGAGCGTACTTCCTCGCGTGGTCCATTGCCGAAAAGTGTTGATAATATATTCACAGCAGCGGGAATAAGGAAACTTAGAAAACCGCCTTTTTGAACAACCAACTTTCGTTTCTTAGCTAAAGCTAATTTTCGATCAGCTAGCTTACGCAGAGTTGTTTTATGCTTTGATAAGTTCTTCTTTTGATGTTTCGAGAGAGGTATATTTCCACAGAGCACGTTGTGGCTGCACTCACATATAGCCCTGATACAATTCACATTGATTTTTTTCAGTAACTCTTTTTGCAGCTTTGCAGGGCAAATTTGCAAGAGATGTAGCTCATTCAGCTGTTGCTTCGTGATTGTCATGATTGCAAATGATTTGCATTATTTATATCTTTACATTTTTATACTGCTCTCCTTTGGTATATGAATTGCGTTTCGTTGGGGAGAATATTTGTGCGTAATCTCAATTTTTCAGGAGTGTCATTTCTCAAGTCAATCAATAGATAAGAAAATTTTTTCTTGGTTGCGTCATCAAACACCTCTTGGAAAAATCTCAAATGTCTTGGGAAAATCTGTTTCCCCAAATGAGTCACCTGACTCAAATCTCTCCTATTTTTGAAAAGAAGGATGTAATGGGCATTTAAAGTAATTTCACGCATTTCTTTTCCTTTGTGAAAGAAATTCTGTGTAATGAATATAATTGAAATGTTGAGATGGTGACTTCCACGGGTAAATAGTTTTGTGATGGCATCATTTTTTCCACACTCAGCCATCAGATCATCAATGATAAATAATGTATTATCACCTAACAAGTCCATATAATTCGTGGGAAATCCTTCGATGAATGTAACATCTGGTATCGTATCATACAAACTTTGATACACACCATAGAACCATACGACTTTGTCCGGTACTTTTGAAAACATTTCATGTCTATGTATCAAAATACGTGAAATAAGATGACTCTTCCCACTTCCGGTTGGACCCGACGCCACCATGGTAAAGCTAACTTGTAACTTTGGAAATTCCATCGTGAATGAGAGACAGACAAGAATGATATTCATTTAAATGCAAATTTATTGATTGAAATTCGGAAATACATGAAAATGATTGGCTATAAAATTATAGACACTTTTATCATTACAAACATGATTGTTCACAAAAGTTGACAATATTGTTTTCAGTGAATGACCGCGACATTTTGAATACAAGTAATAAATGCAATATTGGCCACACACAGCCGTGACATTACTTTGTAATCTCATAGGATTATAAGTCGCATTTGGAAATTGAGACATAAAATCATGAATAGGTCCTTCGAAAAAAGATGGTGGATTTCCATAAGAATCAAAAAATTCCAGTTGACGATCAATATAAAAAGCCACCCAATGGCTTCCAGATTCGCCCGACGTGTCCACATTTGCAATAAAACAGGCTGGGGTCTTATTGATTTTGATATCACTTAAATAATCACTGGGAAACACTCCCAGAAAATATTTTTTGGTGATTGAATCGCTTTGCAGAACACTTTGTATTTGATTCGAATCCATTCTAATTGGCAAAATCGCATAACACGTGACGTGACTTTGTAATTTCGATCACGTTTTGAAATTCTGCATAGACTAGCAATGATAGAGTTTCGGCGATTGCTTTGCTAAATTTAATTTCAACTCTCAAATTTCCTTGATGTTGTAAATTTAAATGAGGTCCGTTACACATATCAGCAGAGAGATCGAAACAATATAATGCATTTCCTTTTGAAAATTGTTCACGCGATACATAGTTGCCCTTATCACTGTTAAATCCTTCAAACAGACTGTAGTAAGCACGAATGTAATTATTACTTTCAAAATCTAGTTCCAATGGTTTACTCGGTACAGGTTGACCATCCACGTAAATAGCAACAAAATTTGCATTATGATGAGCAAACAGAAATGGATTCTTGCGATATTGTCCGTTCATGGCAGCATTTTCAACACATCCAATCACCACTCTTTTAGGCATTACACCTAAAAATACATTATCTTGTGTGAAGGAAAAACTTCCTTTCGAAATAGAATAGGTCTTGCATAGAACTCGGTCGATGGGATACTTGGCTGAAGTTTCTTCTAAAGCCTTTGCATGCCCGAGAGAAACACCAGGGCTGACTTGCACTTTTCGAATGAATAGAGAGGCATGATCCAATATAACTTTATAGTCGGCACCTTCTTTGTTTGACAAGAGGCAGAACGGGGCACTGCTTCGAATCATCTTAATTTTAATATCAACCAAATTTAACATAAGGCGATTCTGTTCGAAAATATCACAGTGGAGCTTCCCGAGAAGTTCGAAGTCGTTGCTATTTTTGCTAAGTTCATATCTTGCTTTTAATCCATCATCTGCACCTTCTGCGGTGGGGTCGATTTCTGCAGGACGGGTGTCTTTGTAAAACATCTCACAGGTAAGTAAACTTTTCTTTGCATCTTCTCCATAATTCAAAAGAGTTTCAATGTACGCTCGATATGGATATGTATTGCTTGCCGAAGAAATGATTCGCTCATTCAAGCTGACGTCGATTTGTGAAAAAAGAGAATGCAGGAATAAGTTGGCTGGAACGACGGGCTCCTTGTCGGGTAATGCTGATCCATCAGGCTTGACTATTTTAGCTTTCACGTAGATGTAAGAGGCAGAAAGGTCTGTATATTCAGACCCGGACCCTGATATTAAGTATTCCAGAGGGCCACCGTCTTTCACACTTGCAATTGGATGATATTCCACAAATTGTCCTTTTTCAATTGCAGCCTGTGTAGGTGGTAGCGTGAATAAGTCCAGTTCCGATTTCACACATGCTTCAGAATCGCGATGGATGAGAGAAGTCATTTTTTTTTTCTCAAGAGAAAATATCGTGATGTCTTTTCACTCTCTTAATTTTGTGCAGACTAAATTTGTTTTCTATAAGCTTGCGCTTTTTATTCTTTTTCCCAGAGCCAATCATAGTTTTAATTTTAACTGCAGCTTTATCAGTCAAATTTTTTCCGGCTTCTTTTAGGCGACGCTTCGCAGCCACTTTCAGATTTTCGCCGCGTGAAACATCATTGAATAAGTCAACACCACTATTCAAAATTTAAAAAGTCAATGCATATAAAAATGTTGTTATCCATAGTGTAATATTTTTCTTTTACTGTTAGTGACATGCATTCGTGTCGCTTCTGTGAGGGATGATTACATTTACATCCTGTACATTCATAGTTCATGTTAATACATGCACGCATTTCTCCGATAAAACAGTCAAAGATAATTTCAAATGTTTCCACTTCGTCAACAGGATTTTGAAAAAATTGCATTTCTTCGCATTTTAACATTTGCCGGAAATGATCAAATACGGCCTCCAAAATTTTTTCATCTAAACTCATATTATCATCCTTTATTTTCTTTATATCGTATTCTCTGAGGACGATACATCCTTTCTTCATCGCATATTCTTCAACGGTTTCTACAAGTTGATAAATTTCACAGTCACCATTTCTACAAACAACAAGTGCATCGTTTCCTGCTACAAAATTACTGCTGGAGTATCTGGAATTGTATTCCCATATTTTTCTTTGAAAATAAATCCAACTCAGTGGTTGAAAATTAATTTTAACACCTGAGACACTATTTTCAAGCACAATCGTGATTTTTCCATTTTTTCGTAAACACACATTAATTTGAAGATCATTATCGAGCTCCAAAACGTTTAAGTTGCGCTCGTCAAAACGTTTGAATGCATTTTGTAAGAATATGTCAAGCCAATCCGCTGATTGTTCTCCGGCGGATGGCTGAGAAGAAGAAGACGACACTTTAAACACTGTGTCACTCGGAGAGGAACTTTGCACAGATTCGGTCAAGCTTGTTGAAGCCACAAGGGGCGAGGGATTCAGCAGAGGTTTCTCTAATGTTGGAACTTTAATCTTTTCCGTTGGGATACACGTCTCCACTGGGTTGTCAATCTCCACGGAGTCGACCGTCTCTGATGTAGTGCACGTCTCCGCTGCGGTGCATATCATCGTCGAGGCATTCTCGAGGTTCGATTCTCCACTTTTAAAAAAAGCTTGAGGGAGGGCAGTTCGACATGGAACTTTTCTTCGACGTGGAGAGCTAGTCGATACAATTTCCATTTCAGACTGATTGAAGAGAGGAAAATCATCCATGGTCCACGTCTCAGACCACAAACGTTTCGATGCAGGTGGGATCACATTGCTCGTGATGTTTCGAAAGGTGATGCTGATCCTCGGCAGAGTCACAGTTCTGTTGGGTTTAATCCCATGGGTGAATAGTTCATTGGTGGGCGGCAGCATAACATACAAACTACCATGCTGACACTCTAATTCTTGAGGCGGGAATCCAAGTCTTTCAAAGGAGAGGGTTCTGGAGACTCCAAAGTTGACACAGGCAACGCCGCTGGATGGATCTATACTTTTCTCATTGTCTTTATGCTGGCCAAGAGCTGCACTTCCATCTGGATAAAAATTGAGTAGGGCATAGTTGTATGACTTGCCCGTAGCCTTTTCAACATCCTCTTTAATTTTCAACATCACCGGATTCCACATATGAGCCGGATTTGAGGTGCCGGAGTAACGATAGTCCAGTCCTTCGTCACCGAAGGCATACGATTTGCGTTTCGGCGTATAATGTTTTCCGTACACCACAACATTAATAGGTTGAAATGGAATGTTTAAAAGTTCTTTGAATATAGCATCAGCTTCTGTACGAGTGTAAAAGCATTCTTTTACTTGAACGTTCAGGGCATTTGAAGAAAGTGCGTAATCCATTTTTTTTTTTTTAATTTCTCAAACAGCATAAAACTAGCAACTGAACACAACGAAATCAGGAGGAAGAATGCATTTGGAAATGGTCACAATGAGATATCAATTCGTGGCGTTGCAGTCGGATTGATTAAACATCACGTGTCATTTAATCATCAAGATAATCACAAGAAAGTATGTGTAATCTCTTATCACATGAGGTAGGAACCCACTTTTGTAGACATTGATTCATCGACCCCTAACCACAAGCTTATCAATATCATCCGATGTTTAATCCGTGGACAATCACGTGGTCATCAGCTATCAGTAATGATTCACTTATCTTTCTGATTACACGCCATTTGAGTGTTCGACTTCTAAGTAGTAGCTTGCATTTTGTGGATGGAGAAGGTACCCAAGGAAAGCTTGCCGAGAAATCCTCCCTGAAAATCGGGATATGTACGAGTTGACATCGCGTCGAACGGGTGAGTCTACAACTTCAATTGATATTCGTGAAGAAGCATGCAAAGTCGGGAATTCCTAAATAATATTCTCATTCGATGGTGTGAAATTGATTAAATTCGACTAATTACTAATTAAAATGATGGGTCAATTAAAAATAGTTATTTATTACAGCGGATTAGATGATTAACAGCATTAAAAAATTAATTTTCACTGACAAAGTCCACATTTCAGTCTGAAAAATCGACAAAGTTCGAAAAAGAAAATTAAACTCGTTGAAAAATAGTTAAAGTTCTAAAATTAACATGTAAAAGCGAGAGGGGCAAACTGAAAAACAGTAAAATTCGTAAAGAAGCATGCAAAGTCGGGAATTCCTAAATAATATTCTCATTCGATGGTGTGAAATTAATCAAATTCGACTAATTACTAATTAAATTAGAAGGTTAATAAAAAATTAGTTAATCATTACACTGGATCGGTAGGTGCAAAATTAATTTTCATTGACAAAGTTCGATTTCAGCTTGAAAAATAAATTAAGTTTGAAGAAATAATTAAATTCGAAAAAAATAAATTGCCGTCAACAGATGGCAGCATCATTGTTCTTTAATGTCAAAAAATTATATTGAGACAGGTTACAAAAACTAAGTTGCAAAAATTAGACATAGTTCGAATTACAAAATAAATTAGCATGCAAATTAACATCTTCGGGTAATCAACAGACGGCGATACAATCTTAAATTATATTGTGATCACAATTAGCGTTAAAGAGTATGAAAACATCATAGCGCAGTTGGTTTGCGCGTTTGTCTGATAAGGAAGAGGAAAACTTTTGGTTCGAGTTCGAACCCCGCTTCGGGAAATATTCAAAGTCCAGAAATAAAAAAAGAATTAAATTCGTTCACTCAATAGATGGCAGCATGAGCACCTAAAATAAAATTAAGTTCGTGAAAATTAAGAAAAATAAATAATTCCGTCGATAGATGGCGCCACGATCGAAATTGACTCTGTAAAATATTACACAAGTGTTGCCATTCAAAGAAACCAAAACATTGGTTGTCATGACAACCAAACCTGTTGCCATTTCAAGAAATCAAAACTTGGATGTTGCCATCCCAAAACTAAAATCCTCGCGGCGGCCCTGGGGAGGTGGTGGCAGAGGCGGTGGCGAGAGGCGGATCTGGGAGGCGGAGGCAGAGGCGGTGGCGAGAGGCGGATCTGGGAGGCGGAGGTGGCTCCGCAGCTCCGCCTCTTGTCCTAGAACCGGCCTTTTATATCTACTTACAACTCCGAGTGAAAATGTCTTCATGCTTATTAAATGTAGGGCGAAGTGTAAAAACTACAAAATGTTACAGGGTCGGTATACAAATGGTAGAAGTGATATCTTCAGATACTTTTGCCCCCCCCCCGTTGTCCGTTTACCTTGTCGTGGTGGGGGGGCTTGCGGTGTGGTGAGTTCGGGGCGAGCTCTTGGGCGGAGTCGTGACCCCCAGTTGCTCAAACAGAATATCGGCGGGAAGAGATTTGTTTCTCCTTCCTTCCCTCACCACACTTACCAAATTTCGGAACAAAAACCCAAGCCAAGGTGTGTCAACCGTGCCGATGGCTGCGTGGTACCGGGGCCAAGCGGTATCTCTTACGGGAGGCTTCAGGGCTAGCTGGCGAACCCTGTCGTATGCAGCCTTACCCCTGTGTAGGGGGGCTACGCAGGGGCTCGACCCCACTTTTCCCCCCAGTTCTCCGGTCCGTTCATGGATACACAAAACAAAAATTCTTCTCCCCCTAGTGGGGAGCGTCAGATGAATACGTCTAGTGCTGCTAAATTTTTTATTATTAAGCGTAGTGATCCGAATTATAATTTCATTAAAGTTTCTACTTTTCTAATTAATAAAGCATTGATAAATTTAATAGGCGAGTTTCAGTCAGTTAAAAAACTAAAAAATGGTGAACTCTTAGTAGAAATTAAAGATACAAAGCAAATAAAATCTATACTATCCATAAAACAAATTGGCTCTTTTCTTGTAACAGTCACACCGCATTCATCCTTAAATTTTTCTAGAGGAGTTATTTCAGAACCTGACCTCCTGTATACATCTGAGCAGGAAATCCTGGAGGAACTGAAAGATCAATACGTTACTGGTGTTAAGAGGATTACTATCAAACGTGATGGCGAGATGGCGCCAACTAAACACGTCATATTGACTTTCAGTAAGCCTGACCTTCCTCCACGCGTCAAGGCAGGTTATCTCTCTTGTCCGATCAGACCATATATCCCCAATCCATTACGATGCTTTAAATGTCAGCGATTCGGCCATTCAAAAATTTCTTGCCGTGGAACCAGCACTTGTGCCAGATGTGCGGAACCCGGCCATGACAGTAACGAATGTACAAAAGAATTTAAATGTGTAAACTGTAAAGCAAATCATCCCTCATATTCTCGAAAATGCACTAAGTGGATCACAGAAAAAGAAATACAAACCATCAAAACAACTCAAAAGTTATCATACCCAGACGCCAGAAAAATAGTCGAATCCCGGACTCCTACTACTGGTATTTCATATGCTGCATCAGTTAAAAAAATATTAAAATCTGCTAGCACACAAACAATAAGCCAAAATGAAACTGCTGCCAAATCTAAAACACTTAACACAACCAAGTCGCCAATTAAACAAAATAATAGTCCTAATGCTTCTTCAAAGCAAATAAGTGAAAACACACTAACACAAAATGCTAAAAATAATACAGATGAAACTCAAACTGCAAACACGGCAAGTCATAAAAAAGCGAAGCAAACTGCAGCAAAAAAGAAACTTATTCAAATGCGAGCTAAAATGGGGGTTCCCTCTAAACAAAGGCCCCCTCAATTTTTTCAATTTAAGGTGAGTGCCTACGTGCGGGACCATTTTTTTGAAAAAACATATTATTTAAGTTTTATTTTCTATTTTTTAGTAAAGTAGTGCATAAATATAATAAAAAAATACATAAAGTACTTCTTGTAAACCTCCTTTTCAAAATAATTGGTAAGTTTGAAGTAAATTTCAATGAAATTTAACCAATACGGTTAACGCTGTACATAAAATTCTATTGCAGCTATCATATTTTGCTTTGCACACTAGGTTCATATGATAGTTTTCTTCAAACTCAGCTAAAATTTTAAGAATTGGATCAAATTTAAAATAATTATGAAGTTTTCTAATTTTAATAAAAACGATTTAAAACAAAAATACTATTCTCATCTACTGAAATAGCTACAAATGACAAAATATTTAATGTACATTAAAAATTTTAGCTGAGTCAATTCATCATAACATACTAAACATTCACTGAAAATTTTGTCAAGATATCTTTATTATTACACAAGATATTGTGCTAACCGTGAGGAATTTGCTCGAAAAATAAATTGTGAGAAAATCGCATTTAAAGTATAATGTTAGAGTAAAAAAGTATTTTCAAGCAATTTAATTGTCTAAAAGTCTCCACTCTTATAGGTTACACCTTCCTTATCATCATCTTGCACACCTTTTCTCTTTCGGCGAGCTCGAACAATTTTACGCTCAGCTTTTGTTGAGGGTAGAGATTGTCTATTCGCGTTATAAAGTCTCGAACGATCAAAGAGTTTCAACCCTTCTAATGCAAAGAAACCGACATTTATTTCCAATTTATTCAGAACACTTAATATTCCTGCTCCACCTTCATTAAATTGAAGCACAGCTACATATGCTCCAAATTTCAAGGTTTGGAGCTCCACGAAGTGTTGTTTCGGAATTATATTCCATAACAAGCCATTGAAACTTTCATTGGCGTTTTGGGTCAGTCCATGCAAACATTTTTTCAACAAGTTTTGGTCACACAGTTGCATGTACACAGGCTTGATAACATTTATAACTTCCTGGGGAAGTCCAGCAACTTTTTTGTTGTATGTTTTCCCTAGAGCCTCAGCCTTCCGATACTTGCACCAGCTGTCCTCGCCCGCTGGACACTGTCCATGCATAGCTAGTGAGTTACTGGAACAGCAGTGGAAAAATGCTGCAATGACTGCAGACTGCATGTTTTCCAGGCTATTGACATGACTGCGAATGGCTATTCCATAATAGTTTTGCAGTTTATCGATGAAAGCATCTGTCAATTTGCCTTTTCCCCCCAGTCCTTTCTTTGACTTTTTCAATTTCCGCAATCGACTGCCGACACGCTTCTGAACATGGCCAATACATTCTAGTTTGGCAACAGTTTTAGAGCCATACACATTTTTTACTGCTTCATAAGCTTTTGAATCTCCGTCTCCATAGTATTTCATATATTGCAAACTTCTTGTGTTGCTTGACCGTTCGAAAATTCGGTAAGCACCGACAACTTCCATGCTAGAAGAAGAGCCTACGTGGTTTCGGCAAACATGTTCACTAGCATGATGGCTTGATGAAGGCTTGCATATCCTGCAAAAATTCGACATTACTTCAATGTCCAATACTTTTCCGGTATCAACTGATATGGAGCTGACGCAGCCATTGAGTGATGAGTATCCCCTTTTCTGCCAGGTACCATCTACTGACACACCACAACTCGTTGCACCTCTTTTTGTACCTTTTAAATGTTTAATGTCTTTCGCACACTTTTCCATATTGTCAGTAGCTGCTTTAAACGTAGCCTGTTGAAGTTGTACTTCTTGCCTTCTGAAAGTAGTTTTGCTCAGAAAAGGCAAGTTCAGCATGCAGAACAGCTTCTTGCCCCCAATATATCCTTTTCCAATTAAGCGAAGTGCAAGTACCACAACAGTGTTCAACAGGTTTTTGTTGTTAATTTTTTCAGTTGAAGAAAATCCTTTTGTGAATTTGCATTTCTGGCAACTTACAGATAAGTTCGAAACCAAACCAAATCTTGAGTCCTCATCAAGTTTTAACTCCTTAGTAAGGCACTTAGGGCAACAAAGCAGTGCAAATACGGAAATTAAAATTTGCAGATCCACTATACGATTTCCGGACAGTTCAGGATTATTTTCAGACGTATTTTCATCTGAAAATATAAGGCCATCTCCTAGTTTGGAAGAGCTTGCAGTTATCACAGAATCACTGATGACAACAGGGTCAGGCACAGTTTCTACATCTTCTTCGACAGTGACGTTTGTATATCGATTCCCAGGAAATTTTCGCTTTTTGGAACGATAAGACTTCTTATGTCCCATATTTAAAGACTAAAATTCAAATAACAACTAAAATTTCCTCGCAAAAAGAATTTATTTCAGTGAAAAAACGCCAAGAAAAAGGGAAATCCAAAACGCAAATCAAAAGGTAAACAAAAGCTCAGAAGAGTAAGGATGTTGCCAATTTGAACCAAGAAATCAATAAATAAAACCTAAAATAGTAAAGGCTGTACACTAGCAGCAATGCAAACAATTGTATTTGTCATTTAAAACAGAAAAATAGCAAAATATATAAGTTAAAACACCATTTTAAATAGACTTCCGGTTGCAGAAGTGCACTTCCGGTGAATTTTGGCAGGGGACAGCATTTTTTTAATTAGCCATAACTCTGTTTCTATTTGACAGAAAACAAAAAGGAAAACAGTTTTAGAGAGAGAAATGTTTGAATTTTAAGATTTTCACAAAAAAAAATTTTGGCCCAGATAGTCGAAATATGCCAATTTCTATGTAGGCAGTCACCTTAAAAAAGAAGACTTCTTGTATTCTGGCAAGAAAAATAAACTGACGAAATCTCTTCACGAGGAACTTGCTCCTTCTCATGGGGAGGTTGAGGATGTTGAATTTGAAGAACTTCCGCCATCCGAAGATGAAGGATGGACGGACGTCCCCACTAAATGAGCTGCTTCTCTTTCCTTTGGCCTTTTTTCTCTTTTTTTCCATCATGGCCCTGAGCATTCTCTCTTGGAATTGTCAAAGTTACTCACACAATGTCACGGACGTCAAAGATCTTGTCGAAACTCACCATCCGGCCATATTCTGTCTGCAAGAAACATTCCTGTCACCTGTTGATAGACCGAGTTTGAAAGGTTTCGATATATACCGCAAGGACTGCTTGTCAGGTGATCGTCGTTGTGGAGGAGTGGCAATGCTAATCTCTAACGATTATGCAACTAGCCAGCTCGATATCAACACGTCCCTCCAAGCAGTAGCTGCGCGTGTTCACCTTCACTCGCTCTGCACAGTTTGTTCTGTGTATATTCCTCCTTCTTATGACTTGAGAAGTGTGGAATTGCAGACATTGATTGATCAACTCCCACCCCCATTTCTCATCTTGGGGGATTTCAATGGCCATAACCCTCTTTGGGGGAGCCCAGACTCCAATAGTAGGGGTCTAATAATTGAAGACTTAATAAATGACAACGATCTCTGCGTTCTTAACAACGGTGACAATACTTATTTCCATCTTCCTACGCAGACTTACCATGCGATTGATCTGGCAATATGTTCACCTTCTCTTCTGCCACTTTGGGATTTTCAGGTTGGAGGTGGCTTTTATACCAGCGGGCACTTTCCAGTTAAGATCACCTTCACTGGACGCTGTAGCTATCAGCAGCAGCAAGCCCGACTGCGTTTTGATAAAGCTGATTGGACAGCTTTTACCCAAATGGCAGACATAACACCGGAGATGGTACTTGATATCAACATTAATGAAGCGGTAAGCAGAGTAACTGAAACTATCCTTGCAGCAGCGAACGCTACAATTCCAAAAACCACAAAAGGTAGAATTAAATACCCTAAGCCGTGGTGGAATGCAGACTGTCAAGCAGCTCATAAAAACCAAAAAAAAGCATGGAGCGCATTTCGTCGTTATCCGACCACGCAAAATTTAGTAGCACTTAAACGAGCTCGTGCTGAAGCTCGGAGGATTCGACGAAAAAGCCAGCGGGACTCGTGGCAAACATATGTCAGCACAATCACGAAGTCCACCCCATCCAAGACTGTATGGGGGAAGATTAAAAAAATAGCTGGTAACTATCAAACATCTTGTGCTCCCATTCTTGAGAAAAACGGTCAAACCATATCTGACCTCAAAGAGGTGGCTGACTGCTTGGGGACACATTTGTCAGAAGTCTCCAGAGCAGGCAGTTATAGTTCAAAGTTTTTAGCTCTTAAATCACTTAAGGAAGCAAAAATCCTTAATTTTAAATCAAACATTTTAGAATCATATAATACCAATTTTACGCTTAAGGAACTTCTTGTAGCTTTACAAAAATCCCGTAATACTTCTCCTGGTCCTGATGAAATACATAATAGCATGCTAAAACATTTGAGTAAAACTTCTTTAGAAAATATACTACATCTTTTTAATAGAATCTGGACTGAAAACTGTTTCCCAACATTATGGACTCAAGCAACAATAATACCCTTACTGAAACCGAACAAACCGCCCAATCACCCAGAAAGCTACAGTCCTATAGCTCTTACTAGTTGCCTCTGTAAATTGATGGAGCGAATGGTTAACGCCAGACTGATTTTCATTCTGGAGTCCAATCACCTGCTATCATCCTATCAAAGTGGTTTCAGGCGCGGCAGAAGCACCATTGACAACTTACTGCTTCTCGAAACATCGATTAGAGAAGCATTTCTCAAACGAAAACATCTTGTGAGCGTATTCTTCGACATTGAAAAGGCATATGACCGTACCTGGAGATATGGGATCCTCAAAACTCTGCACGAATATGGGTTACGAGGTAACCTCCCCATCTTCCTCTCCAATTTTCTGAAACATCGTTCTTTTCGTGTACGGGTCAAATCTGTTCTGTCGGATACCTTCATCCAAGAAGAAGGTGTACCCCAAGGAAGTGTGTTGAGCGTTACTCTTTTCATTATAGCAATCAACAGCTTACACGAACAATTGCCCCCCGCTGTCAAAGGTACTATGTTCGTTGATGATTTCCAAATATCCTTTTCATCATCGAACATGAGTATCATTGAAAGACAGCTTCAAACAGCTATCAATAAAGTCTCTCAATGGGCGGAGGAGAATGGTTTTTCCTTCTCCCCGCAAAAAACTTTCTGCATTCATTTCTGCCGTAAAAGAGGTCTTCATCCCGATCCGTACCTTCTTATTAACAACCAACCAATATCTGTTAAAACTGAAGGAAAATTTCTTGGAATCATACTCGAAAATAAACTTAAATTTTTGCCACACATACGAGAGTTAAGAAAAAAATGCTCATTGAAACTGAATATTCTCAAAGTCTTAGCAAACACTTCTTGGGGTGCCGATACAGAGTCCATGCTAAAAATTTACAGGGCTCTGATACGCTCAAAAATTGATTACGGTTGTCAAATCTATGGCTCTGCAGCAAAAAGTTATTTAAAAATCCTTGCTCCAATACATAATCTCGCACTGCGCATCTGCACAGGGGCATTTAGAACCTCTCCTATTCAAAGCTTACATATTTTAGCACATGAACCTTCTCTGCACTATAGACGTCTAAAGCTATCTCTAAGTTTTTATTTTAAAATCAAACCAAACCAAAACCACCCTTTGCATTTACATATCTTCCATCCATCATACACTGACTTATTTCTGCGCCGTCCTTCGGTCATCCCAACATTTGGGATTCGAATGAGACAGGCGATCAACACCCTACATCTTTCTGATTTTGATTTACCTGATACAGCAGAACTTATTGAACCTTGGAACAATAATAACATCACTTTTCTTTATGATTTCTGTAACTTTCAAAAAGATACTACTGCAGACTTGGTATACCAACAGACCTACTATGAGGTAAAACAGAAATATTCTTCATATTACGAAATCTTTACCGACGGATCTAAGGCAAATGATCACGTTGGCTTCGCAGCAGTAATTGATGGTTATACTATCTCACAACAACTACATAATTCTTGCTCAGTCTTCACTTCTGAAAGCAAAGCCATAGTCACCTCTCTCCAAACAATAGCCCAATCAAATAAAAAAAAGTGGATTATTTACACAGACTCGAAAAGTTCGTTGGATGCCCTTTCAAACTGTAACAACAATAGCCACCCTTTTGTGATTCAAGCTTTTCAATCATACCATAGGCTAATACAAAATAACTTCGAAATTTTCTTCTGTTGGATACCTAGTCATGTAGGCATTGCTGGCAATGAGGCAGCCGATGCAGCTGCTAAGGCCGCTAGTGCCCATTGCGAAGACCTTGTTCCTTATGAAGATATAAAAAATTCCATTACGGGCAGTATATACAACTCTTGGCAGCGTGACTGAGATGGAGAGGTGCAAAACAAGTTGCACTCTATCCAGCCCTTCACAAAAGGTTTCAAATCCTTCAATATTACGCGAAGGAAACAAGTCGTCATAGCCCGTCTTCGCATCGGCCATACCAGGTTTACACACAAATACCTTCTTTGCCGCGAACCAGTGTCTATATGTATTAACTGCAGTGTAAACCAGACAGTGCTCCACATTTTATGTAACTGCCCAAATTTTAATCGTATACGTTTTAAACATTTCAATAGTTTTTATCCATCTTTGACCGAATTACTTGGGGATACACCCCATCCTAATTTGTTTCCCTTTTTAAATGAAATCGGTTTTATATCTCTAATTTAGTGGTTTTATCTTTGTCTTGAGTGTTTTGTCTTTGTTTTGTTATGTGTGTCTGATTTTACAAAAAATTGTTAGTCCGTTCTTTCTCTTGCTTAGTTTGGATTTTAACCATCATCTATGTGTGTTTTAAAATGTTTTTAAAATCTTATATGCTTTATGGGTTACCATTGTTTGTCGCAGTATAGCCTATAGGGGCTCTTGTGCCAATAAACCCAAAATAACCAACCAACCAACCAATCAGATACTTTTGCAACATGTCGCCAGATAAAACCAAAACTAGTGAAAATGGAAAATACCCATCATTTTTTGATGGATCGCACAAACTTTGCAATGATGTTGAAGAGATCTGGACAAAGGTCTCACTTCCAACGGTAATTTACGAACATGCGATTGAAAAACTGAGATAAAATTAAAAGAGAGAAAGCCATTCTCAGTCGAATAAGTAAGCTAAGTATCATACAGAGGAAAAATACATCAATAGCGATGAGATCGGAGTCTCAGATAGATCGGCTGCTACATTGGCAACATCAGTTCTGCACGATGTTGGTCTCGTGTCGCCAATCGACCGATCTAAAGTAATAAGATCGAAGTAAGATCCGTAGAGAAAGAAGAAAAACTAGCAATAAGCTTGAACAAAATGATAATCAGATTAATCAGGCTTATCATGACATAGAGTGAATATATTTTGATAGTCGAAAATAGCAAACTTAGTCACAAGTAGTTGACAGAAACAGCAAGTAATACAGAAAACTCCTGACAGAAGAACATATAAGCAATGTCGCAGACACAGCCAGGTTCTTCTTACTTCAGCCACATTACTCCGACATCAAGCTTTAGCAAAGACATTGATAAGGTAACAGTCTCTTGTTTCACGGAGCAGAATACACAAATGGAGATCATTAAAGTTCTAGGGTGGTATGGCATGAATGTGAACACAGGTCATAGAGCATGTGTTATGCGACGATGGGAAACTGGAGGAAATATTAAAGCGTCCTCTGTAGTGGCTGTTACGTCTGCTCCACGCTATTGAGCTGCCTCTGCGCAATCTTTTCCATGCAATAGATGGCACGACCACAGGACCACGGGGACTTTCTGGAGATATCGGAAAACGGCTTGCTACGTGCACCAATCAGCCTGTTACTTCCTTTGAACCCATGCAGTTAATAGAGGAGTTTTGTCCAATTCAGACCCGAAGAAGATCAACACTATCTACTGAAAATGTGCAATAGCATTAGCAAAGGTGAATATAGCTTTACTTTAGCAAATAGAAACCCTGGTTGTGCCTAAATCACTCACGATGCATCACTACAGCCAATCGAGCTCTTAGATTATATATTAGTGAATTGGAACTGTTGGAAAATTTGAAAACTTGAAATTTCCACATCACACTCAAGCCGTGGAAAGGCATGTTAAGCTGGTGACAAAGGCGGCGAAAGCTGTTTGTGTTGTTTTATGATCTATATTTTATGGATCTTTCAAAAACAACTGAAGAGGCGTTGAGTTCGAGATAGAGTTTAATGAAACTTTATGATATATACAATGATAGATATAAATCATATTGACAAATATAAGATTAATCGCCTACCTTTGGTAGAGCACATCATGCGATTGTTGTTGGAAGGAATTACAAGTTGCGAGTGACGCAGTATGCGTTATGTTCATTTGCATTACATGAAGAAACTTTTTAATCGCTTAGGGCGACATCTAGTGGCTATAAAAGAATACACAATAAAGTTAGAGTTTCTATATACAAAATAATCCAACAAACCCCCTGGTTTTGGTTATAGAAACTACATCAGATGCATTTCTTTGCGACAATACATAAATTTTACTTTGGGAAGGGGTTTCGTCATAATGTCTCCGACCATATCTTGTGTTGGAGTGTAATGCAAGTCTATAATGTTCTTTTTGTAAAGATCTTTTATATGGTGATACTTTGTATCTATGTGTTTTGTTCGCGAACTGTATTTGTCCGACTGGACCTGTTTTATGGTAGATTGATTGTCCTCGAACACTTTAATTGGCAATGATTGTGAGAGTTCAAAATCTTCTGTCAGCTTTAGTAACCATAAAAGTTCTTGAATTGCTTCAGATAACGCTATATACTCAGCTTCGGCTGATGATAATGACACTGATGTCTGTTTTCTTGATGCCCATGAGATCAGAGAATTTCCTAAGAAAATTAGATATCCTGATGTTGATTTTCTGTCTTTCTGGTCCTGTGCCCAATCTGCGTCTGAATAAACTGTTAAATTTGGTGAGGAATTTGTTAAGTGTAGGGATATGTCTTTTGTCGAATTCAAATATCTTATTACCCTTTTTACGGCGTTCCAATCCTTTTGTCTAGGGTTGTTACATCTTCTGCTTAAGATATGAACAGCTGAAGTTATATCCGGACGTGTAACTGTCGATATATACATGAGACTTCCAATAGCTTGTCTGTATTGGTCATTTGAGGTTAGAAGATTTTCTTCCTGGTTCAAACTGTAATGATTTGTTTCCATTGGCGTACTTGTTGGTTTAGCAACATCCAATGCGAACTCTTTCACCAGTTGATTTATTTTGTTCTTCTGAGATATCATGTAGCTTCCATCTTCCTTTCGGTTTATTTCCATACCTAAAAAGTATTTTGTTTCTCCTAATGATGTTATTTTATAACTTTTCTGTAGATCATTTATTGTCTTCTTTATTAATATTTCATTTTTACCTGCTATTAAGATATCATCAACATAGACTATTAGATTAATTCTGTCTTCATTCATTCCTTTTGTAAATAAACAGGGGTCAGCTTTGCTTTGTAAGAATCCGAGATTCTTCAATGTCTTTTCTATTTCAATATTCCAGCATCTTGCAGCTTGTTTTAAGCCATAAATTGATTTTCTTAGCTTGCAAACTTTGTTTTTATGATTTGGATCTTCAAAACCTTCTGGTTGTAGCATGTAAATTTCTTCCTCTAGTTTACCATTCAAGAAAGCTGTTTTTACATCTACTTGATAAACTTTCGCCTTGTTAATTGCTGCCCAAGTAAGAAAAGTGCGAATTGTTGTATATTTTGTGACTGGAGAAAAGGTCTGATCAAAGTCAATTTTATACTTTTGTGTAAAGCCTTTTAACACAAGTCTTGCTTTGCACTTCACTTCTTGACCATTTTCGTCATATTTAGTTTTAAAAACCCACTTGTTTCCAACTGCATGTTTACCATTAGGTAATTCGGTCAGTTCATAACAATCATTTTCTTTTAAGGATTTTATTTCCTCTTCCATAGCTGTAAACCATTTTTCTTGCTCAAATTTTGGTAATCTTAATACTTCATCAAAAGATTGTGGATCTCTATTTTGTTGTGACATGGAAAGGTTTGTTTCAGCCTTGTAGATTAACCTTTCAGGTGGAATACCCTTTGTTTTCCTGCTGGATCTTCTTTGAAGATTTTTTCCTTCTTCTGTTTCTTCTACTTCTTCAATTATTTACTCCCGCTCTTCTTCTTCAATACGGCACAGTACAGGTACAACTCATGAATGCAGTGAATTAATAGATCAATAGGTCGCTGTAAAGGAACACATTGCATTTTCTGAACATTTTTATTTTTTATTATTTTAATGCACGATAGCTCTGATTTGACTTTCCAAACTTTTGATGATATTTAAATAAACACTTTTACATTGTTTTTTCATTTATTTCTTAATATGTTTAGAATTGAAGATGAAAACAAATGTGTAAATAAAGTAAATAAAAGTCATTAAGGAAAAAAAGCTTAATTTTGGGACTAAGATTTTAAATCTTTATGGAAAATTACAAAAATAATTTTACTAACTCTCAGTACTCATAGTAAGTTTATGTATGTAGCTCTTAAATGTCTATTAGTTTACAACATGTAATAACTAACTATTGAGTCTAGACTCAAATTAAATTCAAAATAAAAATAATAATAACTAAAGTAAAAACATGTTAAAAATTGATTGAGCAAAGAGCCATTCTTACCTCTTATCTGGAAGAGTCTCACAAAAAAGACAACAAAAAAGTGTGTGGATTCTAAAGTATACTCACACACCCTTTTGTTGCCCATTTTGATTGAATCAACCGTGATTAATTATGGACTGATAAACCAAATCTTCTTTAAAATGTCGGGCAAGGGAAATACGGTATGCAGAATCTTCACGACTTCCAGGTGGATGAAAACATCCAATAATTTTTTCACAAGTCAGTTTTACCAACGACGCAAAGCAATTGCCACTCGAATGCTATAAAACTAGCCAACGTTCTTCAAATCAAATCTTAAATTAAAACAAAATGGCTTCACAAAATAGATCACGACCCAACAGACACGAATAAAATTATACGTTCTAACGCGATGTGTTTTGGAAAGCAGTGTCTTCAAACCACAGACTAATAATGCGAAAGGTCTGCGTCTCTCCGTTTCTCACAGGAAGCTCTAATACGCATATAGTAATTCACAAGGGCTCTGCAAGTTTTGCCGTCTTGTACTTTGACCAACGAATCATAGTTAACGCAGAAACCATACACCTAATCATAAAGACGGGAAAATTCCGTTTTTGTTTCTCCAACTCGGTGATTCACGGAATATTTCTGTTTCTTTAAGGAAAAGATACGTTTTGAAGCGAAAACGGAAATTTTCTGTTAAAATCATTAAAAAACTTCCTAAAAATCCAGGTTTTTTTTTAACAGTGTAAAGGATAAACTAAAACAATAATTCGGAGAAGTGTGGAATCATAAATTATTCTATTTTGTGTGTGTCAATGAGAAGCAAAGAGGTATGGAAATGGAAAAATTCAAGTTTTGAGTAAACGCGTTCAAAGATCAGACCTTAGGTAGGCTTTCATTGGAGAAAGTTTTTTAAGTCATGCTATAGAACAGCACGTTTTCAAGGCTAAATATCATCTCTTGCCCCAAAACAGATCAGAGGTTCTCCTACCATGCCTTAGTTGTCTACAAATTTTCAGTTTTGGCACTTACATCCCTTTGCTTCTGGCTGCCTTATATGAACCTTTTTCAGGCATAAATTTTATAATTCTGTGTTACTGCTTATTATATTAACAAGAAGTTCTGTCAAGAACTAAACGAGCCTACTTTCCCGTACATCGACATAGGTATTCTAGCATCTGACCATTATTCTCTTGATTATCTGAGACTGAAAATTGTGTCAAACATACCTTTTTAGCACTTAGAGCTGATTTCGAAAAGCAAAATATACCACTCTCATCAGATGAAATAGACACGTAAAAAGTAAATAAACGAATAAATTAAGTTTTGTCGCACCTTTTAAAGAATGTAACTGTTACAGTTCTTCCGTAGAAAAATTACTCAATCGTTTTCAAAAAAATAAATAAATAAATAAATAAAATAAAGTACCAAGTACATCAAAACACATTTTATCAAAGAAAGAAAGAAAAAAAAACTCGTCCGTTAATAAAATATCTCGAATTTCATTTTTAATCCGTTGCCAGTTGTTAAATATAAATAAAGAATAAAATGCGCTCGTGAATGAAGAATTTTTGTTACAAAAAAAATCGTCTGCCAAAAAAAAAAGATAATAATAATAATAAAACAAATGAATAAATAAACAAAAAAATCGTCTGCACAGTCAGTCTTTTTTTTCTGAGCCTGTATTTCCGCCACGTTTGCGGAGTCGGAGTCGGAATTAGAGTCCTCACAGAAGATTGTTCAGAAAAGTACTTAACAAACATTATTTATTAAAACCAAATTACAAAGTTAGTCTGAAGGAAATCCGACTTTAAGTTCAGGATCAACGTTCAACTTAAATTCCCCGTAGACGCTAATGTTAAATTTTTATTCTGAACGGTTCAATATTGAACGAAAAATGGTTCAAATCAAAAAGCGAACTATGGGAATGTATGGGAAAGGCTCTCCGAGATCTTACAAACAAAAAAAAAGTTTATTCCATTCGGACGGTTCACTCAAAAGTTATTAGGCGGGGAAAAGTTGCTTGAACGGCTCAATGTTGAACGAAAAAATGTTCAAATTGAAAATTTAAATGCGGTAATGAAGTATCCTTGCTGAGATCCTTTGAGCAAAAAAAAAAGTTTATTTAAATCGTACTGTTCACTCGAAAGTTATTAGGGGTGACAGCTTGCTTGAGCGGTTCAATGTTGAACGAAAAGTTGTTCAAATCAGAAATGAAAATACGGAAATGAAGTATTCTTTATAAGATCTTTCCAACAAAAAAAAGTTTGTTCAAAGCGGACTGTTCACAAAAAAGTTAGTATCGCGGGACAGGTTATTTGAACGGTTCAAAGTTGAACCAAAAATTGTTCAAATCGAAAAATCAAATATGGGAATGAGCTGTACTCGCCGAGATCTTTCCAACAAAAAAAAGTTTGTTCAAAGCGGAATGTTCTTTCAAAAGTTATTAGGGGGACAGACAGACCGACCGACCGGCATACAAATTCCCCATCTCAATATCCTACTTTCAAATTTTTAATTTTTCGATATTAATTTTTCCTTTTTGTTTCTTTTTGGCTTTTTTTTTCGGACTTGGCGATATTTTTTTAACTTGGCGATATTTTTTGGACTTGACGATATTTTTAGATGTATTAAGCCACTTTTAATACTTTTTTCGTCTTTCTTTTATTTTTAACGGGAAAGTAGGCTAAAAAATGATTTTCACTAGAAAATACTTTCTTCAAAAAATCTGGCTCATTGTAAGAGAGGGAAAGATACGGAGGGGAGAAAGGAGAAAAGACGATCTCCTTATCTTTGGTAATGCAGAGTAAAGTAATTTTTTATAATAAAATATGGATTTTAGCACATAATTGATTTTTTATCTTCCCAAATCAAACATTTTACTTTTTAAGCTCTTTTTTCAAGCATTTATCAATCATAATCATATCAAAGAAATTAAACGCTTAATGCAGGCTCATAACTAAAAAACTCTCATAATGCGTAATAAAGGAAAATAAGATCATTTATTCATGTTTAAAAACTGTAGTCAAGTACATTGTTAAGAATGTTTGTACTTAAAAGCTATAACAAACTTGAGAATACTTATGCTTTTACTTATGATCGTCTTCAATACATTCTTTTTTTCTTCTTTTTTTTTCATAACTTAATTTTGAGACAAAACTTATTCCTAACTGAGCAAAGATATTGTAACGAATCCGCAGCACCTTCAACTTTCTTTAAATGAGCATTCCAATCTTGAGGAAGTAACTATAAATGTATTTACAAGTATGTACACTATTTACAATAGGAGCAGGAAACAATGGCTAATCATCCAGCAATTAGGTAGCAAACAGTACACTGTACTCTCAACAGTAACTCAGCACCACGTATCTAACGTGAACAGTAATTAAGCAATTACAAAAGCAAAGCAACCATTCGCCCAAGCGAATGAAAACGAGTCTCCAGAAATCAAATCTGAAAAGAACTAACTGACTGTGTTCAAGGCCAGCTATTTATACTCAAAAGGAAACCTCTACAACGTTCTAGCAAAATCTTGTTCATTCATAACTTAAGCAATCCATTCAAGAAACTTCTAGTAATAAAAAGAAAAAAACCACTCCGAGCGAAAAATGTCTTCATGCTTATCAAAGTTAGGGCAAGTGTAAAAACTACAAAGTGTTTCAGGGCCGGTGTACAGATGATAAAAGTGATATCTTTAGATACTTTTGCAACATGTCGCAGATAAAACCAAAACTAGTGAAAATGAAGCAAGGCAAAAAAAACAACTATTTACAAGATTTGTAACAATATTTATTTGAACTATATTTTTTTTCTGGTTTAAATTCTTTCTTTCTTTTTTTTAACTTTCTCTTTTTTTTTTCGTTGATATGAATTTAATTTATTTCGTTGTTTGCTATTTTTTGCTTCAGTTGTGTTTTCATAATTGTTTTTCATGTTTTCATCATTGTTTCCCTTGCCTTTATCCTTTTTTTTTTTTTTGCGAAGAGTGATCTGTTTCTTCCTATACTGGATATCAATTTGTGTCACTGGGATCGAAGGCAGTGAGTACTCCTAACTGTTATTGCAAGCTTTACCCTTAAAAAAAAACTTTGTTAAATATGCAACATTTTAGCAACGTTGATTTCTCAAAGCCAGGGGACAATACCCCCCCTAAAAGATGGGCCTGGTTAATTCTAAATCCGACCTTTGTGGTAACTGGCCACTGAGGAAAAAAAAGAAGAAACTGTGTGTACAACTCATCGGAACAGTAAGAGCAAATATTACTCTTACGAAAAATCTTAAGTGAAAAATATAGGGGGTGGGTGGGTGTCAAAAGATCCACCTGTGCTTCAGAAATTTTTTGATCTGTGCCCTCTCAAAACTTTTGGTCACAATACGCCTATGTGAACATGGAATCGAGATTAATAGTTTTGTTGATGTATTTTACTGTTTAAGAAATATTTTGTAGTTTGTCCTTTTTTTAACTTATTGAATTTTACTTTAAAAAAAGCTAGGAGAGGTGAAATTGCTGGCTCATGTCCATGCCCATGGACATGAGCATGAAATTAATAAGTTTGGCGACATTTGTAGTTCTAAAAGTATTTTGTAGTTTGCTCTTTTTTAATTAGCTTTATTTTTAAAAGCCAGGGGGCGAAAGTGCTCCCCCATGCCGGCAAACATGAACATGAACATGAGATCAATATTTATCGTGATGTTCTTCGCCGTTTAAGTATTTTGTACTTTGCGTTCTGGATTTATTCAGTTTTATTTATGATTTTTCATTATTAAAAAAGAATCAACCTAATTTTTAAAAAAAATAATTAACTCTTCCAAAAGTGGAAGGGGAGGGGGAACCCCTGGGGGCGGCCGTACACTGTAGACAGTTATTCTCTTCCCGCCAATTGCTATAAGCACGCAGGAGAGCACGATAACCGCCTGTGCAATGAGAAGAAAGAAAAGTCGTCCAGATGTGTCAACTGTTCACGGTGCTGTGAACAAGAATTGTCCTCGACGACCTAATCCCCGCCCATCATTTAGCAAGTAACCAATAGCGAGACGTCCTCAGCCCAAGCACAAGCGCTACTAATGACAAAATCCCTAATGTTCTTGGAATGGGAGAATTTGGTTAAATTTAGGGATGGACCGGATAGTGATTTTGCCGGACACCGGATATCGGATATCTGGTGGCTCATCACACGCCGGATACCGGATATCCGGTCGGATATCCTGCGGATATCCGGCATTACAATTACATTGCATGTTCGCTTATTTTTATGTAATGCAGCTTCAAAATAATAAATCAAAGTTGTTTCTCGCATAATTTCTTTAAGAACATGTTAAATACATTTAATTTTTAAAGCCTCTATTTCATTTGTACAGGAGTAGCGCTACATATGAAATGAAACAGTAGCATATTGTGATTTCTTTCTAAATTATGTATTTTTATCAAAATAGACGAAACTTTAAAAGACTGAATTAAATATTTCTGTATATACTCAAAGTTTAAACTTTTAATTATTCTTAGTTTAAATTTTAAAGCTTTTCTGTTTCAATATCATTTCAATAGGTTTCTACGTAAAAGATACAGTTATTAAATATTTAACCAATATTAAAAAAAAAAGAAACAAACAAAGAAAGAAAAAAGGAAAAAAAAAACCAAGCTCAGATAAACGTTTTTTTTTTTTTTTCAAATTGATACATATTTTATTAGAATTTTATGAATTTAAACTTCATTACAAAGTAACACATTTTCTTATTTCTAATTTTGCAATAATATAAAGCAAAATTTTGCTTTGAAATTCTTTTTTTTAAAGAATAATGTGCATGTAATTTTTCTAACATACAAGTTAAAGAAGAAAATATTAAAACAGGACCAGTGTGTTAAGTAATAATAATGATAATAAAGTTATACTCAAAATAATCAGTTAAAAATTTTATATAACTCCAAAAAACAAAGGAACATGTTTTCTGAAGATTCAAATCAGCAGTTTAAATATACTTTTAAGAGGTATGCTAAAGTTGTTCACTTTTTAAAAAACAAATGAGTAAACTTTACTTAAATAATCAACTTGAAATTTTACTTTAGTTCCAAAAAATTAAGATACACATTCTTAAAAGTGGCAAATTATCATTTTAAATACATTAAGGGTCATGCTAAACATATTCACTTTTTTAAAAACAAATTAATAAACTAATTCTTAAACGATCACCTCGAAATTCAACTTCATTTTGAAAAAATAAAGATACATTCCGAGATGCAAATGTTATATTTATGGGTTATTCCAGCCAAAATGGTACAAATCATGTCTGAAATTGTCGAGTTAAGTTTATCAAATGAAGTAATTTTCGCCAACTAATCATTGTTTTAAAAATTATTCTGTTTATTTGTGCATAATAAAGTGTAAATGGCTTGTATATATGAGTCATTCATTAAGGGTTTTGAATAGTTCGACCACTTTGTGTAACAGAGGAGACAAATGAGGTTTGAAAAATATATTTGTTATTTGTTGTTTGTTGTTTATTACAGACAGTAGCGTTAGCTAGGGGGATCAGCGCCCGTGGCGAACTTGAAAAATTGCTCCCCCTCCCCTTAGAGGTCGCTCTGATGGGAGGTCATTGTGAATTCCTAAAATGTCCTTACTCCAAAAATTTTGATTTATTTATTCGAAAAATTTGCAAACAATGTTGCAACCTTTTTTTTTTTTCTTTTTGCTTTCTTTTAGCATTTTTAATGGTGCTCAGTGTTCCCCCTCATGTATGTGTGCAGGATATGTCTGCTTGTTCGTTTTATTGGGAAAAATTCAAGTTTTATTTTTGACAAGTTATTTGTTCAATTTTAGAATTTTTGTCTCGCCAACAATTTTATTTCGGGGCGTTCCTACCTTTCCCCATCTTTTCACATAAATTCAAAAAACAAATAATTCTTGCAATTCGTTATTGAACATAGTGTGTTTTTTTCCACACGACAGCTTTTATTTAAAATAGAATTTGTTTTAAAACACTATAAAAATGTATAAAAATCAAAGCATTGATTCTATTGTACTTAGGAAATCAAAGAAAATATAAAAAGCATAATTAAACTGAAATTGGCTAAATAAATACGACTCCTTGCATACAGGAGAAATAAAAGTTCGCTATTTTAGGTCTCCGGTTTTTTTATGAATAAATACTTTTTATTTTAAGTATTTAAAATGTAGCAGAGACCCGCCGTTATTTAATACTAATATTATCTATGAGGGGAATTAGGAGAGGAGCAATTGTTCTCTCCGTGACTTTAAAGTACCAGATGTATTTTCATGATTTTTTTGAAATTTTAAATACAGCGCATACAAACACGGGACAACAATAGAGATGGTATTAGCGAGTACCACAACGACTGTGCTCGAACTGAGAATGATTTAAAAAAAAAAAAAATGATTAGCACGTATATTTGTGTACCGTTTTAAAAAAGTGGCTCGCTCCACTGAAGTAGCGCAGAGTACATGCATCTTCCCTCAACATTCACTTGGCATTTTCATGTTCATAGAAACAATAGCTATATTTATTTATTTTAACAATAGAAAGAGCACAAAACATATTGCACTGGCCTGATTACAAATCGAGCTCAATCCCTCCCAATAATACTAAAACGGTAATGAGTATTAAGAACAAAGTAGAGCTATATACAGTTTAAAAGTGAGAGCCCTTCATTAAAGTACATATAAAATAGAAAAATTTCCAAAATGAGAAATCAAAACTCACTAAAAAAATATTTATTTATCAATTTTTCTTTTTTTTTTTTTTTTTTGGAACTTTCGAACCTTCTGTACTGAGCTATCGAAGCACAAACAGCGTTTGAAAACGTTACTCGTTCAAAACCGCGCGCCTCTGTAATTGTGTTACTCATTTTTGGAACCTTCATTTAATGTAGATTCTCAGAGCCTGATTACCGCAGGGGTAAGGGGGGCACAGGCCCCTCCTCTTAGATTTCAGCGGAGCCCAAAATCTCATTACTTTATCCAACGTCTTCTAAATACTAAATGCCTAGTGTATGTTTTACTATTAATGCTAAAAGCTTACTGTGTATGTCGACGCATATTTTTGTCTTAATAATTTGATAGCATTATTATTATAATTTTAAAGTTTGATTTTTGCACAAAACTTTTATTTAATTCTGGTATTGTAAGAATTTTTTAACTCGTAACACGTAACTGATATGAAAAGGCAAGGCGGGGGCCATGAAACAGAAATGTGCCCCATGTCCAATGTCAGAATAATCAGGCTCTGTAGATTCTTGTTACAAATTTTTAGAATCGCGAAATTTGCAGTAGCGGTTTTTCAGAAACCTTTCCCTCCCCATTCTGAGGAATACTATTCTCTCGCTAGTTTTCGCCACAAAAAACATAATACCAACAGAGATGTTATTTTCTGTCATCATACAATTGCATGCCAAAAATCTGTATCCGAAATGTTTTCAACAAAAGCTCGCCGATTTTTAAAATAGTAGAACGTTATTTCTGAAGTATATTACGTAACTGATAAGTTCAAGTGATATCGTGAAAAAAACGGTTGGAAAGAAACGGAGAGAAAAGATTTGTTTCTATCTGTTTTAACTGGATATAAGACCGACCGATTTCAGATCGGCTAGACTCCAGACCCCATATAACTAAATTTTATCCTGCCAGATAGATTTAAGCTTGTATCCAACCGAAATCTACCAAAGCAATGTTGCACATTTTGTATCATTTGTCTTATAGCGCGGGGGCGCAGTTTGCGCTGCTCGGAGAATCTTTCAAATTTTAATTTTTTAGTCTGTTTGGACTTGATTTTTTTTTTAAATTGGTCAAAATGCCGCCCCCCTGGTTGCTGCGCCCGTGGCAAGAGCCACTCCTGCCAACCCCTAGCTACGCCACTGTTCCCAATCATTTGTCTTGTAGCGTGGGGGCGAAGTTTAGTCTTTCAAATTTTAATTTTTTAGTCTGTTTGGACTTGATATTTTTTTTTTTTTTAATCGGTCAAAATACCGCCCCCCTGGTTGCTGCGCCCGTGGCAAGAGCCACTCCTGCCAACCCCTAGCTACGCCACTGATTACAGAACAAGTATAAAATGAACTAAGCATCCTAAAACTAATTCTGTCTGCAATTTCAAGAAAAAATATTTTTTGCACTATTAATGCGACTGTAACAGAGTGGACATCCCACAGTGCAAATTAACTATCATCAGCAAAGAATTTTAGGCTTATCTTAGTTACTGATTATATAATTCAATGTATCAAAGTAATCAAAGCAGATACATTACTTGTACTTATTTAAAAAAATATTACATTGAATGCGATTGCTTACTTTATTTCTGAAAGGCTTGTAACAGAGTGGACAGTTTGAAACATAAAAAAAATCTAGGAACAAAGATAAATAGGTGTTTTTCCAAGATTTATTTGTTTACATACATAAAAATCAGCAGAAAGGGTGTCAGAAGCATTTTTTGTGCTGTGCATTGCAAATGATTTTGTTGTTGCATTTCAGCTTAATCTTAAATTGCATTTTAAGTCCTAGCAATTTGAAGCTGGGGCAGATCATTTTTTCCTTCTTTTGCCAAAGAATTTTTTTTTTTTTTTTGGGGGGGGGGGGGTCCTTTATAAATGGCTTATGCCTAAATAAGTAATACTTGGTTACACACAATTAGATGGAGAACAAATAAAAAAAATATAATTAATTGGTGGTAAACATTAAAATTAATTCCCAAAATTCTGAAGTATCGGGACTGATTTGTACCATTTTCGCTGAAATGACCGATATATTATCATTATTATTTAAAATTATTCTAAACATGTTCACTTTAAAAAATAAATTAATAAACTTATATCTAAATAATTAACTTAAAGTTTTACTTAAATTCTAAAAGACAAAATACACTTTCTAATGATGCAAATTAACATCTTAAATACAGTCAAGTCTCAATAGCTCATAGTCCCAAGGGACCGGCTAAAAACTTAGAGTTATTGATAGTTCGAGTTACAAGCAGTTCCTACCGTCTTTTCAAGAATTTGGGACCAAATGAAAACTTTGAAATGAAGGTATATTTGAGTTTATAAAGCTTTGAGTTATCGAAACTCGATTGAATGTTATTGAGGGTCATGCTCAACATGTTCTCGAGGAGTTACGGAGCGGCGTGACAGACGTGAAAAGATTCTAATAGCAGAGAAATATCTTTTCTGAAAGGAAGGTATTACAAAAAGAAAGAACGAAACAAAGTGCAAAATTCAAAATTTCTTTACACACATTTAAACTCTTTCAAAAAAAAAAAAAGCATGGTTTTAAGTTGCGACGATTCATGGGGACAGATGTTTTCATTATCTAAAAGAAAACTTTCGTCAATGTTAGATAGGTTATTTAGTGTATGTTATTTTCAATTATAATAAAGCAATAATAGTGGCAAAGTAAAAAATATCTAATTACAACATCATTGGGTGTTAATAGATCGCAATTTTTGTTAGAAGCACAAAAACTAAAAATAAAAGAATTCAATAAATAAAATAATTTGAGAATTTATATTAAAAGCTACTGCGATTAATTTTTATGAACTAACGATATGATCGTAAGTTTTTTTCAAACTTTTGTCGCACATTAATCCTTGAAGGTTTGTAGCCTTTTCTTTCTAAATATTTTAACTAAAATATTTTTGAAAAGCTGAAGACAAATCATATTTTATCTGGCAATTGTGAAAAATCAAATATGCAGAATGCTTCCATGTCCAGTACACAGTCGGAGGAATAACACAATTTTTGTTTTAGAAGCAAAAATTGGTAAAAAGGAAAGATGAAAAGTAATTACATCATCTAAAAGGTTTATCAAACAATGAAATTTTTAACTAAGATTTTTATAAAAAAGAAAATATTTAATTAGGTCCTCACATCATACCGGATAACCCTCACATCCAATTCCGGATATTCCCCACATCACTACCGGATACTTAGCCGGATATCCTGCAAAAATCTTCCGGATATCCGTATCCGGGGCGGTCAGCCGGATCGGATATCCGGAAGTACCGGATACTTAAAATATCAGCCGGATAGGCCGGATACCGGATAGTTACCGGATATCCGGTCCATCCCTAGTTAAATTATTATTTTTTTTATTTCAAGTGCGGATTAATTTCTTTTTTTTTTTGCTGGTGAATGGTTTATGATAGCTTGAGGAGCGTTTACACAGCGCATCCTTCCGTAAGTCAAGAATCAAGTGTCATAAATCAATATGTGTATATATGTACGTTTCCTCCTAGCGATTCCCCATCCTTCAGGCCTGTCATTTCAAATATGTCAGGGGGGCTAAAAGGTGCAAACTGCAAACCCAATTCAAATATCGTCGACAAAAAACAAAAACCACACCCAACTATAAGAAAATACATTGATTTCTCAAAGTCAGAGAGCAATTGCCCCTCCCCCTCCCCTGTCCGTAATCAATGACTGACCTGGAACCAGGCCGGTCATCTCAAACTTTTCGTGGGGGGGGGGGCAAAGGGTGTGGACTCAATAACAAAAACAGCAAAAACACGCCCACTTACATCTAAATACATTGATTTCCCGAAGTCAGACGGGGGGAGGGGGGCAATTAACCCTCCTAAATGACAGGCCTGTTTGAAACTCCCTCCCTGTCATCCACAGAACTTTTTCTAACGTTGCAGTGCGTGAGTTCAGTTTAAATTACAAATTTGTTTGGCACAAATTTTCGTCTAACTGTTTAAACATAGTAAAAAAAAATCGAGCTTCAATAAATGCCAGCTTATTAAAATTTTTTCCATCTATTTCCTTTCTGCTTTCACTAGAGGTTTTGTAAACCAAACAGCAACATCATAATTGCAGAAAGAACAATCGAAACGAGCTACGTTTTCTGCTGAAACTCTGCTTCTCTACTGAAGCAGTATGTTTAGTTCGGAGAAAAAATTGCATTGTCAAAAGCAGTTTTGCAGGTCCATGTGTTGCGGCAGGGTGGCGTAATGGATAAGACGCTGATCTTCCGAAGGAGAGACCCCAGGTTCGGGTCTCGGACCAGTCTGGGTCTTACATGAGTGTAATTGAGATCATGAAAGACTGGGACTGGTACCGATCCGAAACTGGAAAACGTCGGAAAAAGAAGAATTTTCTCCTGTTTCTCAACAAAATGAATATGAGCTGTACAACTCAGGCACCAATGTACAATCGTAGTGAATGTTTAGAGAAAAAGGAATAGAAATCAATATTGTTTGTTCGTTTGTTGCCATGAGCAGAGTTTAACAAATACTGAGCAAAGAGTGGGGTGCCATTGACTCGAGAGAGGTTGGACTTCTTATATTAACATATAAGACAGCACAAGACGGAATTTTCTCCTCCTTTCTCAACTAAATGAATTTGAGATGTACAACTGATGTGCAATCGAAGTGTATTTAGAGAAAAAGGAATAGAAATCGCTATTGTTTGTTGTCATGTTCATAGTTTAACAAACACTACACTAAGAGTGGGGTGCCATTGCCTCGAGAGAAGGTG